>QNGE01010122.1:0-11012 GCA_008508345.1 Paragonimus westermani
GGAAGTCGTAAATGGAGCTGACGTTTGTTTGACCCATATATGGCCCAAAAGTGCTTCTTGTTGATCGACCACATATTTCCAATATTCTGTTTGCGGATTACCGTGTTCTTGGTATAGAGGAAGTTTACCGAGTGGGTTAGCGTCCAGTGTTCGTAATGAGCTATTTCATTCAACGCTCCGCAGATCCCCATTCGCCCGTTATTATTATGGTGTTAGGCTGAATGTAAAGGATACAAACCATGTGATCCGGCTGCTCGAACATGTCTGCAACCGATGGGCAACAAGGTGGCAGTATCTCGTTTGTTCCCAGTGCAGATCAACATGAACGCCCTACGCGCTTACTTTTCTAGGCGGCCAAGCACCCAGGATCTTAGAAATAACGATTCATTTACTTCAACGATGGAATGAATTCCGTCGTTTTGTATTTTCACAAAATCTGCTGTGGCAGAACCAATGTTCCTGGGACTTATTTGGCCGTCGGTTTTGAACTAACAACTTCAATACGAAGCGTGTGCAACGTTGAAAGTCAACGATTGTCTTGAAGCTCACTTCTAACGTAATCGCTGTGGACGTCATTTCAGTAAACTCCCGGTGTGGCAAAACTCAGTGTGCTTTCTTCACTGTAATACCTGTGTTTTGAAATATTCAACCTTTTCGAACGAAGTATCGCCACTTACACAATTATCGCTTTAACCGATAACGGTTCACGATGAGATCAACTGTCACCATAACAGCGGGGCCATGGCATAGGCAGTTTACACGGCTCCTCAATACGTCGACTTTTACCAGCTCAATTAGCATAATCCTGGCAACACCAACCATTCCCTTTTTATTTCACTGTGCAGAGTTGGCTCAGGATCGTTCTATCGTAAACACCCAGAGTAAGACGACGTCTGAGAAACTTATCGGTTCCGCTGAGGACTTTGGCACTCAACTTATATTGAGTGCTACGGCTGCATGACATGTAGCTGGTTGGTGTTGACCGGTTACGGAACAGAGTGGTTGTTGGCGCACCCCGCGATCTAACATCAGTTTTACAAAATGCGACAAAGTTGAACGAATTTAACTTTGGACGGAGTCCAAAACATCCCATTTAGCCAATACGACGCCCAATCATCGCACACATCCTTAGTATCAGGGCTGGTAATCGGTGTTATAAACATTAAGTACAAGCAGGATGAACAATACACATTTCAGCGGTAGTGCAGCTGTCCGGCGCCGAAATGTTAGTAACACCAGGTTACATTGATGACCTGTGGTCTGGCAACCACAGAGCCCCTGGAATGGCTTTTCGGGATCTCGAAGAAGGCATACGGACGGACAAAATGTTTGGAGAACGTACTGTTGACCATTACTGAAGTCTGCATCTGGGGTCAACATTGACTAACAATAATCAGAATCATAAGTATCCGCGAGGCTGAGACTGAACTCAGTCATATTCAATAGGCAATACAAAATCAGTAGGCAATTTGTCAATGATAGGGTGGGAAGTTTCACCCGTGTTCACACCTCATCATATCGACCGTAGATAGAAACAACCACGTTATAATGTCGGGTATGAAGGTTTCTGGGGGCAGTTTCCCATCGACAGGATTTCACCTGCAGTACTGAAAAGCAAACGAACTAAACATATGATCCACATGAATAAACCGTTTATAAACATATTGGCATAACTTACAATGGAAGACTACTTGATGGTCAATGTGGAAGACGATGAGGACGCAATGCAGTCGAAAATGAAAAATTCACTCACACTTCATCAACCAAGCAAAATTGAACGCTGTTGCAGGGCGGAATGGTGCATCTCACTGCGAAGATTCTGATAAAGGCAGTTTCAGGACGCAAAATTGATCACGAGGGCCACGGCGATGCATCTAGTACAAAAGGTGGAACGTTTTCCCAACGAAAGTGCAATTATGAAAAATTTCTAGGTGTGGCCAATTTTTTTCAATGCAACGTGACCAATATAATCGATGAGGTCTCTATACTTCTGCTAGGAAACTCATTTCAATATCCAATCCAGCACACGGGACTAATAAGACGGGCGACTATGCTATGGGTGTCATTTGTGTGTCCCGCAGGACAGTCGTGTATGGCGCTGTCCGGCCGCTCGCTCGTTCGTTTATTTATCAAATAATTAAGAAATGTGAATTGTGCCACACGATCAAACAAAATGATAAACATCATTCATCTCAGGATATTTGTTTAGGTTCGTTAAGGCTGAGTTGTGCATTGTCCACGACTTTCAAAAGCGAACGATGGAAAGGCCGCCTGGATTCGAGCGATCTAACATCTGCCGTATTACAGAGATGTAGATGTTGGAAGGCATTCAAGAACGGAATGAAGGCCTTGCCGAGAGAAATGATGGTATGCTTTTGTACCATTTTCATAGTCCAACTAAGATTTGTGCATGACAGAAAGCAATCAAACTTCTGACGCAAGCCAACAGCCGGAGGTCAAAGTGGTGGTTGCTCCCGCGGACAGTAGTGAGGAATGATTGCTATCTCGACTTACTCACTAATCCCATTCGGTAGGTCTCACTGAAATCTCCGTTGGATGTACCACCCTGCGATCAACAGAAAATTGACGAAAAATCGCATTGCACGTAATATCCGAGAATTACTGATCGGATTTCATAAAAGCTGATTTGGTCAACACAATGCGATGTGACTTCTCTGAGTTTTGAAGGCGATTAAACGGCAAGACGTGATTACAGTTCCGGCGATTGAACCGTCGTTGGGTCATGAACACTGAGCTTTTTATAGAACCGCAAACGTAAGATATGACAGTACATATGTTGCGACGTAGCAGTGTGCGCAAAAACTGGGCGAATCAGCGATATTTTTAGGTTATATTCGACATGCTTACAGGCATGTTATAGTCTTTCGCTGCTATCACCGTTGTAGAAGTTTCATGCAAGCAAGACGTACGCTGGAGTGCGGACAAGGTGACCCGCTAAACAAAGGACATCGAGAAGCACTTTTCACTTGGGAGCTTGAAAATATGCGCACAAATGTCCTAGCTTCCGAGTGAAGGCAAGCAGTACCCCGCGCTTAAACACTAATGACTGCTCCATTCATTTGTCCTAGCCTAAGAGTGGAGGCAAACCATACCGTACGCTGAAATACGCTTAAACACAGGTAGAAGAGTATTGTCACTGAGAACGAACACGTGGGTCAGTTGATATGAGTGATGCATTTGAAACTTGTGGAAAACGGTATATACTACCTCCGCCCTCTTTCTGCACGGAATGTAGCCGTTGTTTTGTATAACATCTGGGTGCACTTCCAGATTACTGAAGCAGTGTATCAGATAATGCCCCATTGTCCAATCCACCAAAATCTTTCAGTTGCAAGGTAACTGTGTACGCATGTGTGAAGGAACTCACCATCTCCAATTATATCACTATTCTCAAACAGCGCCTCGAAAGCCGCAATATAGTCCATCTACTGAAAATAAAAAAATATCCCATTAGTGATTTGATGAGTAGTATCTACTTAATCGTATGTCTAGATATGCATTATTTGTCAACATGCAAGCAGCCACAAGCAATCCGAAAATAACATACCATGAGGTCGTTTTCACCTGACGACCAGTAAAAACAAACATGTGGATCCGTGACACAAATTTTCTGCATCATGTACCAAGGTAACAAAGAGGGATATGCTGTAAAATATTCCCCTCCCGCGATAACTGAATAAACCGCGGTCTACAACTAGCACTCAAGATTTTCGTTTAGCAGGCTCCTCCGGCGTGACTCGAGACAAGTCGCAAGGGCGACACCTGCCGGAAGTCGCCCAAAGGGCGGCGATTCGAAATGACGTAGGCGGCTGCAGTCAGTATAATACCTAGTGTATTGTGTCATTCACATCCATCCTTGCCGAGGGATGTGAGAACTTTGCTAGATACGCTCCGAAAATCAGGGAGGAGGATAATAGATGGAGGGTATTAGGCTCTCCTTGGTCTGAAGAACGTCTTCGATAGGGTATTCAAATTTACGGTCAGTGTGGTGATTAAGAGCACTTTCTCCCGCATAGACAAAAAGGCATTTCAAACGCTTTACGGAGTTTACATATGTCCGCTGCTTGAGTATGTTAATCAGGTCGTGTGTACCGGCCTGAATAATGACATATTAGCTATTGTGCGTGTCCAATGCGCGGCTACCAAGGTGGTCGCGGGGCTGAGCAGAGTTAATTACGGGTCTCGACTTGAAATCCTTGACATATACCCACCTGAATTTATTACTCACACTTTTTTCGAGCAGGTTTCGTCGAGCAGTTCTTCACTGTAGCTAATGATGACAGTCGGCGAGCACATAATAGGAAGTTTTTCAAGCTTCGTTCTAAGACCTTTCTCAGGCAGCAGTTCTTTTCTTACAGGGTTATTACCTATTGGAACAGCCTTTCTTCCGATGTCGTCAGCAGCGCCACTAGGGATCGTTTTAAAGGTTTGCTTGATACTCATCTACCTTAAATTTCATTATGCGAGTAATCTTACTTTGTTTTTGGTATTCACTGTAACCCCCGAAGCTGTGATGAACACTGTTTCCCAACATCGCTTTTCAGATCGAAAGACGCCCGCTGACACCAAGTAAGGAAAACCGACTGGATCCGGGAAACTTGTGCCCCTACCTCGAACCCGTGTATCATTTGCTTAATCGCTGATAGACCTGGAAATGTTCAGTTAGAACGCTCACGACAAACTCATGAAAAATTCATAGAACGGCCGTGCTGGCTGGGATGCTAATAGAAATTAAAAAATGTTTTCGCGCCCAAATAGCCGTTCCCAACGCGTTTCGACCTTGAAACACCATATTGACGAATTACACAATGGCTATATATAATATGTAGATAATAGAGATATAAAACAGTGCCCTCGTTAACGCTTCATCTATTACAAGTGATCCTAGCCGGAGAAGCATTACTCCATGAAATCCGTAAGTTTAAGCTATCCGTCTCATATTTGGTGAGACGGAACAGCCAACTACTGCTCAACATCCCCTGCGTTCACACATACATTCCAACACTACATCTCTGATTTACGAAGCCCACGCATGTCATTGACGAACTTACACTTTTACACTTTTCTTGATGTCAACCGTTTTTTACACCGCTGACAATCTATCACCACCCACGCAGTTTTGCATTTCTATTGGACGACGTACCTTAGGGATGTTTGATTTAGTGTGTTATTATATCGTTCGGCCCGGCTACCACATCGTGCTCTACCTGTAGGTGCTGGTTCAAGCTGGAAGCGGTGGATGAGTACATTTGGCTGAGTACAGCGCCTGATAAAGTGAAAAATGGAAGTCAATGGCGCTCGTGTTGCGAATTCGTGTGTGCATCGGTGCAAAATTCGGAGTAGTGTTGGTACTGACTCAACAAAATAGAACCCAGTCAGTGTTCACTGTCGACAACCGATCGACAATGAAAAAAGACTCAGCGCGTTGCCCCCAGCGTATTATTATTGACCCTGGAACATAGAGCGTACAGAGAGACATCGAGCTAGCGTGACAGGGAGCGAGTTGTGATTTTAGCCCCGGGACAGATGTTACAAAATGGGTAGCTTGACTAAAACAAAAGTAGCTGAAAGGCCAGAATCATCAAAAAGGTAAGGGTGAATGCGACTATCAAAACATTTATTATAGTCGCTACAATAGTCAGGAGGCCAGATCGCCGGAGCTAAAATGCATACTGGTGAGTGTATACAGCCTGCTTAATGAGAGATGAACTACAAACAGCCACTCACTCCGTAAGTATTTGCTTGCTCACAGAAACATGACTCAAATAGAAAACAGATGCGTGGTGTTCGGCGCATGGGTTCCAGTGGTATCGCAGTGACCACGATAATGCCGCTGGAGTCGGTTGTCTAGTATTGGCAACAAGTTTTATAGGGCAGTCACTCGTGAACTGTAACAGCAGTTGCTTGATTGTTCAGCCTTCTCTCTATGTCAACCTTCCATACACCCCTGGTGTACACTAGGGAAGGAAGCGATGCTGAAATCTTCTTAGTCGGCTTGCCTGTTAAGCAATCGCCTGCTCGTTTCAGACCATTTTAGTGCCCCTAAAGTCAACTGGCTACTGTGATCTGTTAGCGGTGGAGGTTTTGATGGCATTGTTTAACCTAGTCAACAACTTCACACTAACACAGTGTGTTAGTGTGGCCACTAAATCCCGGCTTGGTCAGGTAGCCTCAACGCTAGACTTAATCGCAACACGTCCCAGCGGTGACGTTACAAACGCGTTGCCTACAACACCACTCAGAAAGAGTGATCACATGACAATTCATTTCTTGTCCAGGTGTTCTTCCTTAGTAAAACAGGCACACAGAATGCAACTTTTTCACCAAATTGACCACAAAAAACTGAACTCAGAAGCTGGCAGAATAACCTGGAACCCAAAAGTTCCCATAGGGGGCGTGGATAGTTGGCGGTCGAAACCCCTGCTCTTACAGATAGGAATATCTTTCAGAAACGAGTCGGAGGAAGGGGCCGGAAGCTATGGGCTCGCCCCATTGTCAAGAACGCTTCCCAGCTTAAGTATATGGCTTGGAAGGCATATATTCAGCAAGGGGGTTTAAAAGCTTCGTGATATACAAAAACGCTTGAAACGAAGCAATCAAGGTAGTAGGCAGTGCTCGTCTGATCTGTGACCTCAACCTAATGCGTGATGTTAGACAGAGCCCTCAGGGGTTTTATGGTCATGCTCAGTCCGGGTCCTCTCTAAGAAGGAATATAGGGACCACACTTTCCTATAACGGAGAGATTATATCGACTGACAGTGACATAGCGGACGTGCTTATGGCACAGTTTCAAATTGTTTATTGCCCAAACAATGGAGCACCTGACCCTCGCTTTAACACCGTAAGCGTGACCATGGTGGATCAAGACATTAAGCCCCACGAATTTGAGCGAGCGATATCTCAGCTGAACAACACGAAGTCCGCGGTACCAGACCACATTCACTCGGCTATCCTAGAACCTCTGACGTCATCATTTACTTGACTGTTCAATCCCACACTGGAGATAGGGGTAGTTGTGAGGGACTGGAAAAAAGCCACCATAATTCCCATCTCCAAAGATGGTAACCGATCGGAGTTTGGAAATTACCGACCACTAAGCCTGACTAGTGTTGTCAGCAAAATTTTTGAACACACTATGGGAAAGGATCTTCAGATTTCTCTGAGGGCGGAAAATTTTCAAATATCGATGTGGCCTTCTAAGAGGTAGATATTGTTTTACCAATCTGCTGACGTTTTTAGACACTCGCAGAGATCCTGGCTAGAGGATAAGTGATCGAAGTGTGTTGTCTAGATTTCCAGAAAACCTTCGATTCTGTCAACCACAGGCTTTTGGGTTGGAAGCTACGAGAAGCTGGAATATCCCCTAGCATCTGTAGGTGGGTCCAGACGTTTCCAGTTCGTCGTATAGAATGAGAGTAAGAGGGGTATTATCGGACAAAGCTTCTCCGTTAAGTGGAGTACCTCAGGGGTCAAACCTCGCACCTCCGCTCCTCTTGGTCTACATAAATGACTTGACCGACGACCTTGTCTGCTCATGTTGCCTGTATGCAAGTGATATAAAGCTGGGGGAAAGTGCGTTGGGCTCGGACGCCCTCATAGAGGACATTCGAAAAGATCTGTGAATGGACATTAAGGTGAATTTTACCGCTAGATTTTCTCAAAAGTCACGTCGTCGCAAATGCTTTCCAGCCGATCCCCAGGTATCTAAAGGATGCACATGAACAGACGGTAGAACTAGCAGCTAAACAGCAAACGTGAGACTTGGGTATTCAAGTCACTATCGCGTTTACTCCATCGGCAGAATATGCCGCAGCCGCAACAAAAGCACGGCGGGCGTTATGTCGACTGAAATTCGCGATGGTTAACCAGTGTCCAGCTGTGTTCATCCCACTGTACTCGGGTTGTATCAACTGTAATGAATAATATTTTGATAATCGCATTCATCTGTACATTCCCGATGATTTTGGTTCTGCACCTGTTTTTGTTTTAGTCAAGCTACCCGTTTTGTAACATCCGGCCCGGGGCTAAAAACACAACTCGCTACGTGCCTCGCTAGCTTGACGTATCTCTTTGTACACTCTATTTTCCAGGGTCGGTAATAATACACATGGTCAACGCGCTGAGTTTTGGCTTTTTATTGTCGATCGATTGTCAATAGTGATCACTGACAAGGTTTTATTTTGTTGGATCAGTTCCAACATTGTATAGTTCGCCCCCCACTCGGAATATTGTGCCGAAGCTTATTGATACCTTGAGTGTAGATGTATTTAAAAAAGAGGTGGACAAATGTTGAAACGACCTTCTTCCTACTTTACACTAATGGAAGTGATTTCTTTTTACCGTGAGGACAACGAAGATTTGTCGTTTCCCTCCTCTTATCTATACCTTTAGATCACTGCTGAACGCATTCCCATCGACAGAAAACACAATCCGGTAAACCTCCGAATCACACCAGTCAAGCATCAGGATGTCAACAGGCACAGGCCTTCAAGTCCTGGATGTGAAATTGAAATTTTCTTCATCTCTACATTTTTTCCTCATAATTTTGCACATTACCTTTTTTCTCGTTCTAACACATCTGTCGATTCATGCGATCATTGTGTTCTAACTACATATCTAGGACGAATCTAAAGAAATGTGACAGTCATGGACCCTGGTGAACACTGCTTGGAGGGCTGAATAAACAGGACATCACTTCATAAACCCTCACCTCTTTTTGTGTTGCGATCGCGTCCTTTTGTGGAACTCATTTGTGCTGGACAGTTACAAATACAATCGTGGGCAACCGTATGAAAACAGACCTCATTTAAAAGCACCACAATCCTTGACCGCTTACAGGAGTGCTTCAGTAGTCCATCATATGGTAGAATGTAATCATTGCATCCACAACCAGATCAAAATCTCGTGTGGTTCAAAAATATAAATTTCGGTGGGTCTGGTAATTAGATACACTACTACTGCTACTGCTGATCCCTCCCCGACCATTCTATCAAACTTAACTCTCAGGCCTCTCACAACCCCCATTTCTGGTAATTACTCTGCAGCCCCCGCAACTGACAATTAATCAGAGTAACACTACCCCCGGTAAGCCCCATCTCTTACCATCCAAACCCAGGTCTCCTTAGTCTCTTACTTAGGTCCAGAATGCGAATTAATAGAGGTACCTTGACAGTTCGTACTCCAAAACGGGATAGGTCGACAGGCCTCTCTCGTATGAACGTCATACTCGTTGAATGTCGATGTCTGTTGTGTTTCAGAGAATGGAATCCAGGACAGTAGTCAACGCATGGAAATAACAACTGCCGCTACTAGTCAAAATGGAGTAGGTATAGTTGTCAGCACGACGGCCGCAGCCACAGTGATAGATTGGATTCCTGTTAGCAGTAGAATTTGTGCCGTCCACTTGGCAGGTTCAGTTAAGGCTGACTGTGAATCGAAAACTTCCAGAAATCATTGCTTCTGCTCATGCTCCAGTTGACTGTAGTGACGTCGGCGTCAAGCATACCTTTTACTCGGGTTTGGCCGCTATCCTTCTATCGACGCATGGTTCTGATATATTTATTTTTGCCGGAGATCTGAACGCCCAGGTCGGCTACCTTCGTGAGGCCGAGTCTTGCTTAGGTGACAGGTTTGGGTTTGTATCAGATCGTTCAAATAATGGCTGGCGATTGTTGCAGCTGTGTGCTGAGCATAAGCTATTTTTAGCCAGCACTAGTTTTAGGCATGGTGTGCGTCACTGTTATACTTGACATCCACCTTTTGCGAATTGCGCCTAGTCTCAGGTAGACCACGTAGCTGCCAGTTGTAGATGGCGGGACTTCATTCAGGGCTGTCGTTCTTATCGGAGCACATACTTGGGTTCAGATCGTGCGCAGGTGCTTTTCCGTTTCGTTTTTACTTTTGATGTGCAACGACCCCACCGACAGTAACGACTGGCTGTTGGGAAACTGGCCATACCATCAGTAAAGCATAAGTACTAAACCAGCTTAGAAAGCTGCCTTAATAGTTCTAAATTCGAAGATCGTGATAGCTGCTGTACCCGGAGCTCACAGGCCATTTGGGAAGCAGGTACAGTAGTATGCGGCATGGGGGTACATGGGGTGAAGAAACATTAGATCCCTGAGAAATCCCTTGAGTTGTTAGAAGCCAAACGGTACATTCCTCCTAGAAGTTTATATTACACGTTTAGGAGGGATGTCCGTAAGAAGCTGAAACGCAACCTAAAGGCTGATGGTGGGGCTTGATTAATGGAGAAAGTTAGTTTGATGGAAACTGCTTTTGCTCCTGGGGGTATTGGCAGATTGTTCCGGTTTATCCTTGCCATTGGCCCAAAGCGACCGTCTGTCGGTGAAGTTATCGATGAGGCGGATGGCACACTCATTCATAATGTGTAGAAGATTCGAGCGCTGGGGTTAACATTGAAGAATCAGTTGGGCTGACTCCCTGCTTTTGCTGTGCTATCGCCACCCTGATCGGTCCTCTGTTGCATTGTGACTTTCAAACGTAACAGGGCTGCTCATCCGGATGATCTTATGCCGGTATTTTTCAAGGGAGATGGGGAGGCGGTAGGGGACTTGACTCGGTTGTTTCAACTGGTGTGGACAACAGAGAAGACTTATGTGCTGAGATCACTCGATTATATTCAAGGTAATATTCAAGAAATATGTCTGGGGCTCTTGCGAAAACCATAGGAGGATAAGGTTGACGCCGGTCATCGCTGGAATCGCGATATCCGTTGTAATTCGTAGATCCACTGCAGCTCGGGGTGCATGTGTTATGGAATTGTATTGATCAAATTTTTACTCACCGTCAGGTTCTGGAGCAGCGTCATATGTACTGCCGGCCAACAATTGCCGTATTTATCGACTTTAATGGTGCGTTCGATCAACAGTTAGGGTAGCTTAAACGCCGAGGTGCACCGACCAAGTGTGTGAACATAATATCAGCGCTTTGTCCCCATAATTCAGCTCAGGTTAGAGTTCACGGTGAAC
>QNGE01010123.1:0-11012 GCA_008508345.1 Paragonimus westermani
ACGCGGATAGCACAAGGGTTATTTATTCGGAAAACCAATCCATGGGTTACGCGTTTCAACAGGATCACAGGCAAAACACTCACCTGACCTCAGAACGTCACGGTTGCCAGGGTCGCCAATGGTCAGTCCTGTTAGGTAGCAAGACCCATTTTATACAATGGTGCACTCCAATGTTCTTCCTTGTATTTTTCTCGCTGCCGCTTTGACATCAAAATTCATGCTCTTGCCCCACTACTGAATAGTATTGGTGTAAGCAGTCTAGATCCAATCATCTTCAGCGCTATTTACTGACAATCTAGATATGTGACTATCAGCCTGGTGTTGTCATTCACGTTCAACAAGATTGCTAATCCTTGAAAAGTAAGTTGGATAACTCCGAACTCTAATGCGCTCATAGGACGATCACTATACTTCCATGCCCAGTCATTGAATATGTTCACGAAATACCCTCTCTCTTACACATGGGGCTGTTTTGAAATGAAAGGATGGAAAACGCTCAATAAGGACGGTGTTTCATTTTCTCTACTCTTGTGTCTCCTTTCTCATTGGCTTGAATCGATCAGCTGTCTTCCCCCCCCCTCAAATGAGAAAACGTTTACTGTGACCTTTGGAAGGCCTGAAAGAGATTCTTACACACAGAGTCTCTCAGTGTCCGCAAACGAGAGGATGATGCACGTGTGCAACTAATTCATCTGGTCTGAAGAGGCATCTGTGTTAAGCATAAAATGTTAAAAATGAACTCGATCATCCATTCTTCACAACTTGTTACATATTTCAGCTAATTGAGTACCCTTAAGGACCTCGCATTCGAAAAAATGCCAACTGAACTATTGCGCTTGACCAGACTTGAGGTTTGCTAGGTGAGTCATCGCATCTTTAGTATTCGGCGTCTTCGAAATAATGTCATTTCCAAATCCCTCATCTTGAAACCTACAGACAATCCACGAAGGTCACTTTGTGACAGTGAAACAGTCCATTTTTTGAATCTTAATTTATCGGAATACAAGGAATTTGGATGCCATCGGAAATCGTGCAAGCGAAGTAGATAAAAATCTAGCAATCATGTTGCAACCAGCAGATTTGGGTTGTTTAATTGGGAAGTCACTGGAATTTAAATGGATCCGAGGACAGTTTGTTAAGGCGAAATATGCCTAATTCAAATGAAAACGAGTTTCCAAAATAGGTGGGCTTTGACTGGATCCGATCCAACGACAAAGACTGCTTGATGAAAAGCCGTGAGTGCTCTATCAACCGAGTTACGAAGCTACGCTCGGAGCTCAGAAATATGCTTTTACTCAGCCGCTCCGTTCGGGAATGTTGTTTTCGATGCTGTTTCGAATCTAGCCGAAGCACAACTTATTCACGGTTGGACCTCATCTAAATCATGAAGTATACCATATTACTTACGAACAACATGTAGATTGAAAACTCTGTTAGTTATTCGAATGAAGAAAATGCTTGCTTGGCGAAAGATAAGAATTGTGCTACATGTGGGCCACTATTGATGACAGAAGTGGCTAGTTCAAGTTTCGAAGTGGCACTTCTTAAATTGATCATAGAGGATGATGAGAATGTGCATTCTCAACTGGTCGATATTGTCAGGTCCCAACAAGAAGGGACCCGTAACCTTGCATCACATAAAAATGCAGCACTGAATACTACAAGACCAGTTGAAAATATCGTTATTGCACGATCGGACAAACGTATAACACCAGTGTCTTACTGAATAGCAAAGACTATGAAATGAAAGCAAAACATCATCTACGAGAACAAGAATCATACAAACTGGTGGAGAGAAGAAATACAACTTCGTTTTTGAATGAGAGTAAAGTTAAAGTGAGTTTATACGTGTGTATGATAGAAAAACAATTTGGGATACGGGAAATGGTGTGGTTTGTACTCAAACTCCCTATTAAACGTATGTCTTATGTGGCGTTGAAAAATCCCACGTTCTACGCATCTATTAAGCCTAATTTGGATGGGACTTGCTCTCAGTTACGTGGGTGTGCAAGGGGGTTTACAATCACCATTGGAGGAATCGGGTCGGACTACCAAGAACCCCCATGACTCTGTCTACAGACCTAACTCAATTTCTATAGGGCCCGATGAAGTACTCATTAGTTTTGATGTAATACCACTACTCACCAATTTATTCCAGACAGTAGCATTAGGAACAGTCAAACAATTGCTATCAGGGGACGCCACTCTGAAAAGAAGAACAAACCTACCTATCGGCCGGACCGTAGTGTAGTGAGGACAAGCGATCGCACTATACTGCTTACACCAACACTATTCAGTAGTGGGGCAAGAGCATGAATTTTGATGTCAAAGCGGCAGCGAGAAAAATACAAGGAAGAACATTGGAGTGCACCATTGTATAAAATGGGTCTTGCTACCTAACAGGACTGACCATTGGCGACCCTGGCAACCGTGACGTTCTGAGGTCAGGTGAGTGTTTTGCCTGTGATCCTGTTGAAACGCGTAACCCATGGATTGGTTTTCCGAATAAATAACCCTTGTGCTATCCGCGTTCTTGGCTTAGGATATCCGTGTGCTTAATTATGAACTACTTTGTCTTCAGTTCAAAAGTATAATTCAGTAGTGGGGCAAGAGCATGAATTTTGATGTCAAAGCGGCAGCGAGAAAAATACAAGGAAGAACATTGGAGTGCACCATTGTATAAAATGGGTCTTGCTACCTAACAGGACTGACCATTGGCGACCCTGGCAACCGTGACGTTCTGAGGTCAGGTGAGTGTTTTGCCTGTGATCCTGTTGAAACGCGTAACCCATGGATTGGTTTTCCGAATAAATAACCCTTGTGCTATCCGCGTTCTTGGCTTAGGATATCCGTGTGCTTAATTATGAACTACTTTGTCTTCAGTTCAAAAGTATACATTCAAGAACAAAGACTAGTCGTGGGATCTCCAATATTGCCTATTTTAGCAACTGTTCAATGAAACAATCTGAGGATAAAACATTGAGTTAGTTTGGAAGCGCACCAAAGTTTGGTGGCGCACCGTAAACGACACGTTTGTGATTGTGAGACAAAACAGAACATCAACACTACCATCTGTCAAAAAAAGCATGGCCGTATATCACATATTTGGCTCTAGTCCTGCCTATTCTAAACAGGTCTAACTTAGCATTACAAGCACAATGTTCAAAGAAGAGCCTTACCTCTATGCACAGATGTGGGTGACCAAATGATTGCGCATAGACAGGCATTGGTTACGTTAATAAGCACGGATTGCCATAAACACTTTAGTGGGAGACAGGTAAGGCAGTTACTCAGCCCGTTATCAAAGAGAGAAAGAAGGAATGGAGAAGCATTGTTGCTAGTCCTTTCAAGTAAGGGATCTCGAGGAATACTTGCAAGATATGGAACGAAGTAGACAACAGGACAGTCTTCAGAAAGGGGTTACCTTGCGTGAAATCTTAGTGCATCTTGAGGATCATTTGCCGGTTGTGATAACCATTATGGAATAAGATGGAATAAAAAGAGATTCAATGCAAAGGCTGCTCGGAAGTTCATATTGAGCAGACGGCACGGGAGCTCAGAAATGGAGTAAATGAACATCGCGAAGCATTAGAAAACTACCCCGACGTCAACCTGAAGACCAGACCATGACCAGGGATTCTGCAGTCGCTGGTCACATGTTGGACAGAGGTCGTGAAATTGATCTGAAAAATGCTGAGCTAATTAGACGAGGATTTGTAGCTGCACAGGACCGTTTAATAGTAGAGGTGACCGAACTCGTTTGGGTCGAATACGATTTGATTGGAGTTGACTTGACTCCTTGTCACACGGTCGTCGGTTTGGGGTAGATCAAAATTACTAGCACTGACAGCCGGATGAAACAACAATTTTAAAACAACAGGATTATGTTCCCCTGCTTAATTCCTCAAAAACCAATCACTGTTTGACTGACTCATCTGACGGACTACACTGGTCTCATTTCTGTCTAGATGCCCAGTTGTCCCTGCTCAGCTGCACTTAGCTATTGGGAACCAGTATTGACCCCAGTCCATGCACACAAGACCCATAATATGTACACCCTGCTACGTCTCGATGCGTACCTCTGGCCTGCCTTAATTACCACCACGTTTGTGGCGGGTTCATCAGGCATGAAAAAATTTCTGCATCAAAAGCTATCCTGAAACAATGGACAGTTATTTCGGCTTTGTTCGGTCTCATGAGCATCGTGCACGTGGGGCACAGAGCACGCTATTCGTGAACAAACATCAGAATTTTTAACTACCAGTGACTAGTGGCCCATCCACTTATCCAGTAACCTAGGCGACCGCAGTCATCAGGGATGTAGTAGGCTACGGAAATAAACTATTCCAGTTACTGTATCTCAGTTTTACACGGGCAGACATCCCATTCAGATTCACTGGATGTCCGTTCGAATCGCAGATTTGCGTGACGATAATAACACTCAGTAAGGTCGAATCAGCAGTCCACCACTTCGTAAGTGCGTCACTAGGACCCAGGGTT
Source organism: Paragonimus westermani (assembly GCA_008508345.1). Lineage (NCBI taxonomy): Eukaryota > Metazoa > Platyhelminthes > Trematoda > Plagiorchiida > Troglotrematidae > Paragonimus > Paragonimus westermani. The sequence goes on from QNGE01010123.1 coordinate 4,501, forward strand.
TGCAAATAGCACCAGATTTTTTGAATGACTAATCCACAGAGTTATTTCACCGAGAGAAATTCACGACAATATTATCACGGGGTGATATTGTTACCATCCGTATTATGATCACTAGTACTCCTAGTATCTCCATCATCGTCACCATCAAAATGTTGCCATATAAACATGTGCATCATGCGCATGTATACCGGCCACTGACTCAGCATTATCTGACTACACTGTGTTCACAAACACTCGGCACCTTCACCCGTAATGAATTTAATCCTCCAAGCAGAGTTTACACAAGTGTGTGTGTGCAGTAGCAGAGGGAGTGAACATTCGGTCTCACTTTATCCTAAATGGTCCAATATGTTGGAGTGCTGGGCATCCATTGGATCAATATGTGTCGACGATCGTCTTGTTCGTCAGTCGCCAATCTCTTGTTCTTAATTCGTCTTACATTACATAGTTCAGCGTCAACTTCATTCAATCTGTAACACAACTAAACTGGTTGTACTGGACGCGGGTTTAGGGATCACAGCCTGTTTGATCGGAAATTATGTTTGTTCAACATCTGTGCTGCGAACTCAAAGCCATGCGGTATTCCACACTGGCTCTTGGAAATGTGGGCCAAAATAGTGTGCCACGCCCTGTATATGGGTGGTAGTGCTGTTCACGGATAGAGGATTGGACCTGAAAACTGAAATTTCGATATGGTTACTGCTCCATCATGTGGGGTTGGGGGCAACCACCACTGAGTGTTCTATTATTGTAGTGATGGACGATCACAATACACTACTCGTCAGTAGGCAGGCAGAGATATGTATTTGGGTATTGAAGTGGCCGGGTGTAAATACGAGAATAAGGAGCACTGGAATACGGTCTGGCATGAAATAGTGTTTTCCGCACATGAATTCGGCATTTGAAACGGTGGCCTCGTTGGATCAGTGTTTTGTGCGGATGGGTGTTTTCGTTTGTGGTGGTGTTGAAGCATACACCACTTGTGTTGATGATCCGGATAATCAATCCATGTGCCATCCACGTTCTTGGCTCACAACACAATTAGAGCTTTCAAACAATCATAACTGAGTGATCTGCTGGTTCTCGTGCAAACATGTGAAATTTGTCATCTTGGCTGTGAGACTTAATTGAGTTAGTCGGTACTGGTGGCGGCTTAGTGTATAGTCATGTGTTCTTGAGTTTTATTTCCGTCACTTATGAAAAAACGCAATGTTTTGTTATGTTGCGCATCAGGAATGGATGGGCCGGCTTCGTGAAATGTGTTTGCTCATCTGTACACGAAATGTGTTGAATGCACGCAATTAGAAATGGGATTACGTAATACCCACTGTGTGTCGCTGAGGACTACGCCTATTTTCAAGTCACCCACATATGTACATCTTAAGATTTATCAGTCAAGTTCGAGTCGAAACTTACTATGGCTTACTATTAACGATTGGTGAGGAGTTGCACAGTAAACGACCGGTTCACTCACGTGCCTCATCAGGTAGACTGAGCTGAGTGACTTACTTCAGTGATCTACTTTGTCTGACACACCAGATTGAATGGAAACCTAAAGATTGAAGTCAACTGGTGAATCACAAAACTGGCTTGCCTGCACACTGCCAGACGGTCTCGAACCTTTCTATCGAAATCTGGTTGCGAATTGACCGCATCTGACTAATAACATAATGAACTGGAATTGGTCATTGTCTCAGGTGTCGACGAGTCCTGAGGATGTGCAAATACATACAGCCTAACAACTAGCTTAACTGCTGTTGTAGCATGGCGTACGGAATGGTTGGTCGTACGTTAAAGACCATATATTACACTTGTGGACTGCGGACAGTTCTTGTAGTTGAGTAATCGACTGTCCGGTAGTGTTGACCGGAAAACTTGCTAGTTTTTTCCGATTCAAATGCAGTTTTAAATGTGTAGTGTTTTTATTGTATCTCTGATTGTGTGAGAGTGAGATTACGGCTAGCGCGCGATATGTTTGTTGATTGGTGGATCATAGGTGGATCAAAGGAGAATAAATAACGCGATTGTCATGGATAACCAATGATTTGTGGGACCTGTTGTTCTGGTACTGAGGTCACAGAAATAAATGATCAGAAATGTTATGATGTGAGACAGAATATGTCAAGAGGAGAGTGGAATCGATAAGTTTGAAAACAAGCTGGTCAATGTTTGATCAAGTCAACTGAGACCAGGTTGGAGATGGTTCGCGTCATCCTAGATTTTTCGGTGTTCATTAATTCTGTCATGGATGCCCAATCCTGATCACTAACTGCACGGTACCAATGGTGCTTGACCACGTACACTCCGGAATGTACACCCCGGAGTGGATAGTGGAACTGTCATCATTTTTCAAGTGTGATTATCACATTGTACGCACGCATCTGGTTGAGGCACCATTAGTATATGATTTGACGAAAGTTTTGAGTGAAAGCCGAACCCCTATTCTTATGAACGTATTATGAGCGTTAATCACAAATATGTTTTCTAGCGTGTGCCAGACTTTCGGCTCACGACGCAACAATCCTAATGGGCTTACCGGTGTTGTTGGATGATTCGAACCCAATTCGACAGACGGTCTTATTTTGTGACTCATCCAACAGGGCTGTGGAGACATTGAATTAGCCTCTTTCTGAACTTGTCGAAGTATTGAGCAGAAATGATTTCTCCCTTGGGACTCGCGCCACACCTGTCAGTGAGGTCAGAAAAGAGACTCTCTTACAGGTCGATAACTTCAGAATGTCTTCTTCTGAACAGTGATGCGTTTCACTCTACCGTAATATCCACCTTTTTTTGAAAAACATTGTGTATTACCCTACTCTGCGCCCGTTACTGCTGTACGGTCGCCAAACTCCGGCGCTTCCACGCGGGCATTCGCCAGCACACAGGACAGGCGAGCAGAGCACTTTGGTACAAAATGTGTCCAGCTGTCCATATCTAACACTGGTTTGTTGGCGCATGTTCGTACACACCGATGCACGGATGGAGTAGGCTAGGAATTGGGTGCTCGACCTTCCACTTTCTTTCATTGAGCCAACTGTGAATGCAACTCTCCCAACGAGACTGATAACAACTCACACAAAATGCATAAACATCTAATCGAAATCGATTGGATCTAACTCAGGTGCACGAAAACCGCAGGAGCTGTGTGGTCCCAGTTGGAGCCGTCTTCTCTCGTCATACCTATCGAAGTCCTGACATCAGTGTAGAAATAATTGTGTTGGTCGCTGGTTTCACATGTGGGAGCTTCGAGTATATAACGGAGGTATGTAGTTGTTTTGTGAGTATTCCTTGACTTGTTATTCATTTACTGGTTATGGCTGCACAAGCCCACTTATACACTTTCCTTATGTAAAGTGCCGTTCAAATTGAGCGATAATTGCTCAGTAAGGGAGTAATTAGCAGTCGGTAGTCGTGTGCTTTAGTGATAATTGTTGCAGGTTTTGTCTCTCCCTTGATCTGGTCGTTTTCACCGGATGTGCTGAGCGTTGTTTGGCTGCAGTTGCCAGTTGTTGTAATTGAGCTGGAGTTAACGGAGGGAACGTTGGTACGTTTAAATTCCCCGGCTTTTGTCAAAACCTTCAGACTATATTCTTCTAATTAATATGGTTTGGGAAATTGTTTCATCCCTAAACTGAAACCTGGAAAGGTATATCTTTACCAGCACTAATCTCGGACTTCCCATGTGGCGTGCAATCAGTTCGCGGACGAAATCCTTGGGGATACTACTCGTCCTATTTTCCTATATCTATTCCAATTTCTATTCAACCTCGTGGCAAGATCTGTGTACGGATGGTTGTATGGGGTCACCCAGGCACACAGTCCTTCATTGATACCTTAATTAGTCGGGATTTTAGTGCATTCTTGAACTACTATTCGTGAACTCATCGAGAGACCGCGTGTATGACACTGCACACTACACTGTGTGTGTACGTCATTTCACGGTCTAGCTCTATTGAAACCCTTGTATCTCCCATATTTTTTCCATCAATACTAAACGGATTGCTGGCGAAAGTTGTCAACTTTTTGGTTGAATTGCGCACGTTCATGAATTCAGTAAACTTAGGATACAGATGTCGATATAATGATTTTTGCTATCTACTGTTGTACATTCTGTTCTACTTTCTACTGTTCTATTTACACCATTTCACATCATTAACTTTTGTTCTGTGGTTTCTAGTTGACTTTCCATTGTTGTATAACAGGCAGTTTCGTTGTAGAGAAAGGGAATCGGGTTAATATTCCCGACACTGCCCATGGAGTTTGGTGCATTCCGGTCTTGTGCTGGCTTGCATCCAGCGCGGTAGCGCAACCGACCTCGAAGACGCCGGCAAGAGTTTTGGGAAGAGTTCTATTTTCTTTATTAGGAGTATATCCATCTCCTGGACTCGGTTTGTCCGGAGATACAGGACTGGCCTTCGTAAAGCACCACCCATCTTGTGGTGTTCGGAACGCTCTTGTCATCCTTTGGAAATCCGAGCAAGGCAATATAATTTTCGTGGCAGGCCGTACCCACATCCGCATCAGGTCTCTAAGGTGAACAGTCTCTTGCATTTGAACAATGTAGGTAAGGGAAGTCCGCAAATTGGATCCGTAACTTCGGGAAAAGGATTGGCTTTGAGAGCCGAGTCAAATGGGCTGGGATCAGATACGTGCCGGTCAAGTTGGGGGCTGGTTTTTCTGTTACTCTGTTCGCTTAAATATAATTTTCGTGGCAGGCCGTACCCACATCCGCATCAGGTCTCTAAGGTGAACAGTCTCTTGCATTTGAACAATGTAGGTAAGGGAAGTCCGCAAATTGGATCCGTAACTTCGGGAAAAGGATTGGCTTTGAGAGCCGAGTCAAATGGGCTGGGATCAGATACGTGCCGGTCAAGTTGGGGGCTGGTTTTTCTGTTACTCTGTTCGCTTCGGTGGATGGGGTCGATGGGATTACTGGACTCTGACCAGGCCGGTCGTGGACGGTCCCAGCTGTAGTGCTGCTTGGTGTGCATCGCGCGTGGGAAACCGTGTGCGTTTGTGACCTTGCTCCCTTCGTTTGACCTTAAACGGCTAACTCAGAACCGACATGGACCAGGAGAATCCGAATGTCTAATTAAAACAACGCATTGTGATGTCCACCGACCGGTTTTGAGGCAATGTGCTTCTGCCCGGTGCTTTGAATGTCAAAGTGAAGAAATTCAATCAAGCGCGGGTGAACGGTGGAGAAATCTATGGCTCTGTCAAGCGCCAGGAGGCGTAGGTGGAGAGGTGGTTGCGGTTGCAGGTCTGAGCGCCACCTCGTGGCGCCCGCTGAGGTTAGTCCGACTTGTCGGGCTCAGCTAAGTCTTAGACCAAACTTGCGGTGGGCCAACTTCCCTCCGTGAGTATTTCTGCGGTTCCGGAAACAAACTCAATGAAATCGTCTTGTGCCTCTTTAGCGGGACATTCCCGCAGTGGTGCTGACAGTGTGGTCAATGTGGTTGGTGGTAGCAACGAATAGCTGATTGAGCGTGGATGTTTTATAGCGCCTGAAAGCGAAGTTTTCCGACGTTTAAGTGGCGCGGTTTTCGAAAGCATGTGCGGTCTTGGCCAACGTAAAAGACATAAACACCCAGCTGAACTGAATGCAGAACGACTGGCGGTTCTCCCGCGACAGAAGGACGAGTGGTCTGATTATAGCATTCAGAAGCTTGTTAACTTGGCAAACGCCATGGTCAGTTTATTGTCATTTAAATCTGTGTTGTACCAGAGGCTAGCCTCCAAGTTTGCCGGCAGGTCGGCCGAAGGGATCAAGGAATGTCGATCAAATTGATGTGGTCTGGATTAAGCAAGCACGGTATGGAGAATAATGTCCCTAAACCTAGAGATGAAATTCAATGGAGCAATGACGAAGAGGCAGTTGTTAATATCCTGGGCGTGGACGGTAACGTGACCGTTGTTGATGTAGAATGGCTTGAAGAATAGCGGTGACGAGGCAGTATGCTTGATATCATCATAAACAATCTGACAAAGATAAATGAGCCATGAATCAGATTCGCTGATGTGCTGACCACAGTACGCAGTGTGAAATTCGGACGGGTCAGCGACGAAATAGCCCAATCCAAACTGGAGACAATTATCACCGAGTGTTTCCCAGAAAGGTGGAGATTTAAGCTTGAAAATACCCAGTATTGCGGAAGACTTTGAGTGCCAGAGCAATCAGGAGGTTGAACTATGCCGCGCTTCAACGACTGTACCACACGAGGCGGAACGACGCAGCAAAGTCGGCCCTTGATGGGCCCTGGGCAAGTGCTTACAAACGGGAAGTCACCCTCCCGATGAGAATGCGGGAATGCTGGAAAGAGATCCTTGAAACTGAAAATAAGCCTGGTTTGAGACCGTTGGTTATAGATAAATACGAATGGAACGTTTTAGCTGCAGTCAGTTTTCGGGAGACTCAGAAAGCATTGCATGACTCGACGGGCATGGCGCCGGGTATCGATTGGTTCCGAACTGGTGACTTCCTCAAATGGAAACTTGAGGCTGTAGCTCAG
>QNGE01010125.1:0-11007 GCA_008508345.1 Paragonimus westermani
TACAGTTATTCATCAACCACGTTAAGAATTTAATGAACTAGATCACTGTTGTTGGCCTGATGTGAGGCTGCTCGCTAATGATCTAAATGTTGATTTTTCAGCTCACATAAATTTACTTTCGAACCAGGCCTCCCATCGGAACACCTGATTTCAAGTTAAGCAATTTCCTAATAGATTCGTATAGAAACTTGAGCTCGCTATAACAACTTTCCGTGGGAGTAGTTGAGAGTATCGTCTGGGATACCTCTGTGTCCTTGAAACCAGCCAATAGTATGGAGGTCGTGGGTTAAACTCGGGTAACGTTGACTGTCCCTGATCTTCGGGTTTTTGTAATCTGTTGTTTTTTAATCGAATTATGGTTCAGAGTGCAACAAAACAACGGCACGCTGATAAGAACCTCGGCACGTAATATGAATTGTTGTCTGTTCAATTTAACACTCAGGCTATCTTCACCCGTTGAGTTCAGACAACAATGAAGCTGGTCTTAGAGTGTCGGCTCATGTGTGAACATCAGGAAGCATTTTGAGACTTTAACTGCTTAAGTCAACTACCTTATGGACAGCTTGATTGCAGTTATGACTGCAAACCACAACTATCGTTGCCTAGTATCTTCTTGGTCAATCAGTTATATTCACCAGAACCTAACTTATATTAAATTTGGCTTTACGAATTTTATGTAACTATTCATAAAGTAGTGCCATGTTACTTGAGTTCTCTTGATTAATCTTGAAACGCTGTTAAAGATCTCTTGACGTTTTTAGACTTCTAAATTCAAACGCTAGCTCGTATTTTGACCGTTCTTAACGGACTATTTCAAAAAAGTCATTTTCGCCGATGAATTCGGGACCACTTGTCTGTCTACTCAACGGAAAGACATTTTGAACTTGTGTGCTGCGGTATACAACGACATATGCTAGAAAACCGAAAGAATAAACTTTAAAGTTATTTTAGCTTTCATCTGTAATTGTACACAGGACTAACCTTGATATAAAAATTTAATGCGTTATTGCTTTTCGATGTTACTCGAGCAACTATATAACTACTGAAGAAAACCGAACTGCATTCTTAAATTAAATTCACTTAACAAATAAGAGATATTTTGTACAGGAGCACATTGGATATTCAGATAATCACGGTTCTTCTCCCTAATGAGGTAGTTGTAATGCAAAGTGAAAACAAAAACTTCTTGAGGAAAGGAAACACAAGGAATCGATCTTTGTAACAAATACAAGCGTAGCAATTAATGCCGTTCGTTAAGTAATCGAATAAACAGGGACGAAAGTCGGAGAAGTTGGTAACAGCTGTGAAAGTGTAGGAAATAGAATATAATCAACTTGAAGGGGGCTATTGGAATTAAACGGTGCAACTGAAGGAAATTAAAAGGTTTATCGGTGATATCTGGTCTCAACTACATTTCGGTTACTTGTATTGCTTGTCCATGCCAGTAAAAGATAAGGAGGTAGGTGAGCGAATTTTCGAAAACTTACACAAAACAGTTTAATTCATTCATATCGGAATTTCTAACTAGTTTTTGTTGGAGAATCAACTAAAATTCTGGATTATTCAGACTTAGAGTTAGATTGATGTAGCCAGTCCAAATTAGCATAAGAAATGAACTGCGTATAACCACACTAACAATGTGTGAACAAGTCGCACATCAACCGTGTACAAGGTTTAATGTCTCAGTGAGATTAGTGAATGCTTTCACATTTCGACGCAATCGAAATGTAACGATATCTGCATGCCTCACTTTCTGACTGGACATTCGGCGCATCTGAAGCTGGGAGGTGAATTAGTGATTTGTTCGACCATCGTTACACCAGTGGATGTTCTTTTAAGTTCAGAGTCCCGAGATGGAAAGTACGAAATAGGATTTTAAAATCCGTACTTACGTCTTGCACAACTGTGCCGCAGTGTTAGAAAGATACATGGATCTGTCAAGTCGCTGAAAAACTTCTGATGCATTTTGACGTGTTTGTGAAAAACGTATCACGTTTTAATGGACGGATATTTGAGTATTGTTAATTGGCTTGTGTGTGAGCAACATTCTAACGCGCGATTTAAAATATGGGCAGTTGTGTTTTTCCCTATCTGTTTATCATTATCTGATTTCCCTGAAAATTCCCACCCATATTTGAAGTAAAATCTGCATTTCTGTTTTGCATGTCTTCAACTGGTACTCGTAACAAATGAAAGGAAAGACTCATAAATTTCGGTGGCTAAAATGGACACTTCAACCGTTTCGTTATTCACTGGCGTTTAAATCACCGACCTGCCAAATGAATATGCTGTTGTCATTTGCTGAGCTGATGACCTCCAATACACAAGCGTCCACTCACTTCACTGACCCGTCTATTCTGACAGAAACATGAACATTCATTTCGTTAGCTTACTTTTTATGGGATATATGTGCTTTCCTGATACTGTCTGACAGAACAGTATTGAACACTGAAAAAAATGTGTGCGTAACTTGACATATTTGACACCGGTCATACCCCCATGACCTGAAGTAGATTGAAATGCTGTAACTAATCCATAAAAGAAATGCCCTCGCGATGTAATAACTACACTTTTGGGTGAATCCATTGACTTCTCGGTATCTGTATCCATGTGACTCTGCTAGTAATCTGTATTCGATCAGCAGTCAACCAAAACGTAGACATCGCGCACTTGCCGTCAGACATAGTGCCAAAAGACAGACTTCAAAGTATAAAATGATCAGCTCGAGTGTCTTCTGGTTAGGTTAATAAGTTGAACCGTTAGACCGTGCTGTTCATTCTCTGGTTGAAATGTTTTCTTTCCGAAGATGACCGTTTCAATGGCAATCCTAAAGAGACTCAACATTACCCCATCCAAGACGAGCGCTTTGCAAAGAGAGAGAGAGAGTAAGGCACACCAACTGCTGATTTCATTTATTATCACACTGTTGAGCCAAATTCCTCCTTCAAATGTAAACTAAGTTTCTGAAGTAAAAGCTCTCGCACTCCTGTGTCACAAACACAGCAGACACTGCCAACTGAACGTGTTGGGACAATATGTAAGATGCAGTTGATTTTTGTTGACCGGCTGTCGTTTACTTTTACCTTCCACTACGGTCACTATATGGCCGCCATAAAGGAATTTGGGAATAGAGAGGAGGAACAGAATCTATCACAACGTAGACCAGGATGTTTTAAACAGGGCGTACAATGTCTGTTTGAGATGGTTGCTCTAGAAGGCCGTTTGAGTCTTGTACGCTTGACTGGAAAATGACTTACCCGCCAGCGAGCATGTTCAGTGAGTAGACACTGAAATGGTCACTGGTCTACGAAAATCTTATGATTCACATCGTAAATTCACTGATTTTCATTCACCTCTGTATCGAGGATCACTAAGTAGAATAATCGATACACGCCTTTCTTCAGCATAGGACTCTTGTATTGTCCGATTGATGATTATCGAAGAGGCTGCGACAAGAATTCCCAGAATTCCGATCTCAAATCTTCCTGTGACGAATGTTATCAGTCACCGGAACGAACTTCCACCTAAGGTAGTTACGTGATATTTTAAGAACCGTTTCAAACATTTTTGGATCCCTATGCAGCGGAGAAAGTGTTAGATAAATAATGTCAATCTGTTCTCGATACATCGTAATTCCTGATGGCGGTACCACACCCTTTTGTTTGGCGGTTATCTTTCGCGCTAACAGTTACCTAATAATTAACTGAGTCAACCTAGTCATTGGATTCGTGTTCAACATCGATCTACACACGTGTTTCAAGGTAACGTGGCCAGAGTTCAGCTCTCGGTCGTGGTAAAGATATTCAGTACTGACGAACTGTAACGATAAAAAAAATTGAATCCGGTATTCCCGTTCGAAAGAGATGGGCAGAAGACAACCTGAAAACATAATTTGGAAACAGATGTAACTGATACGCAATTTTGTCATTCATTACCAGGTGAGGGTTGCTTATTTTGAGGAAGTAAACGCTGTAGTGTAAAACATCTACAAAATACTATAGAGATTGTCACGAGTTACATATTGCTTATAAGTGATTAAAGTCCACTCTAACCTGAGGGTTTCAAGTAACGCACGACTAACGAGAATAATTTAATCATATAGTGATGAACTTGCCGCCCTCGTCTGTTTTATGGGTGTGAGGCACAACAACAAACAACTGCCATTAAAATGAAACAATGCGATCCTCGTAATCTCAGTGACTTCGCTTTGTTCACCTCAGTTCACTTAACCTACAAAGTCTGATGATCAGAAATGTGTAGCAGTATTGCATAATCGGAAAGAAGCCTATACAGTGTTGTTGCAAAACTACCGGCTCGAATAATCTTAGAGGATACTACATTCTTTTTCAGATGAAAACATACTGTCTTGTATAATTTTGTGTTATAGACCGAAAACTTTTAAGTATGAGCATAACACTAATCGAAAACAACAGGGTTACTCTGACAGGTATATTGCATGTGGTTGAACAATATCTGAAATCTGGTTTCATTAGATCGTTGCTCCCTACCGTCACTGTTGTGCTTATGATCTAATTAGACTGTATGGTAGTTCGATCGATATTTGCGGTCTTTCTTACCAGATCACCGTTGACATTACCACCATCAACATCATTGTTGCTCGTAATAAATCGGTGGTTGTCGTTGATGATTGAGCGTCATAAAACTATGACAGAAAGAGAGCAAAATTCCAAGCAAAAAATGAATGTAACTGACACAGTGGAACTGGTGTCCTGAAACTCAATCTACTAACTCTGAAATCTGTTGATGCACGTAATATGCATCGCAAGTGTACAACCTGTAATTTATGTTATTGAACTTATCAGTATGAATTTTCATATTATGCCCATTTAGGTAACAACCTTTCATAACAGTAAACTACCTCTATGCGTTAGTCCGACCAGGTATGCAGCTCGGTTCCTGTAATAGATTCTGGTACTTGAGATGGTTTGGTTAATCGGATTTTGTAGCTTGTAAGGCTCTTGATGCTTGTGGACAGGCTACTGCTGTCACTTGTTCAAATCCAACCGAGGCTGAAAATTTTCACAGTTTGGTCTATTCGAATTTGTCAGATCTATGAAGCTACCTTTGAGCAAATGGAATATATTATTCTGCATATGTAGCGTGTAAGTCAGCAAGTATTAGATACTTGTATATATATTTAATCGGAAGTCGTCAAATCATACTGGTGGCAGAAGGTTTCTGTCCGTAAAACTGACTTCCATGACAGCGACGATGTGTGGTTTCCTTTGGAAATTTCAAACTGAACTCCACAAAATAACAAAACCTAATCAGTTTTCCTTCCAGAACTTAGCCTAAAATTGGTCTGATTACTTGTCATCCTCAGATTCACACAGGTTCTTAATCTGCGCTCTGCTGTTCCACTGTCAGCCACCTTTCTTTCATTATGCGTTGCCTAACCCGCTTATCAAAGAACTCGTTTCCAAAACGTAACTTCGCAACATATATCGAACTTTGACAGTATTCCATGCGAATCCAGTCAATATGATGTTTTACTCATTATTTCTTCCTCACCTATCGGTTTTCTTATTTTCACCTTGTGTTTGCTTATCTTCACGAAGACTTCAAAGTTGTTTGTCTACATGTGATGGTATCATCTTACAAGTTACATTCTTTCCTTCCAGACACTTCACGCAAATTTTCACACGACTACTCTATGTGTATTTACATTCAGTGCCCACTGAAACTGAGTTATTACATTACTTACAAACTTGTTGCTTCTGAATGTTCACCGGAGATTAACATACAAATATCTGTGTGATCTGAAGTGCTATCTAACTTTTTTTTCAGAAAACATTTCTATTTCTTGTCTGTTCCCACAGGTATGTTTCACTTCTCCCTGGCACAGCCTATGGACCTACCTCAGGGACGCAGTGCAGCTGTATTTCTATAAACATCCCTGGCTAACTGGAGAAACCATTTGCTTTAACTGATTTTTAGTTGCATCCTTAAAGCCATAGTGTGAATTAACAAGTTAGTCTAGTCATCTATAGGACAACAGTCCGCCTCAAAATATCCATTGCTCACTGTTCTGACCGATGAGCTAGGTTTAGGTCATACAGCCAGTGTAATCTGTCTGTGCTGGTGCAAGTGAGTGGAGATCGGGTGCCATCAGAGGCCAAGAGAGTCTCAGGAATTGAAAGAGCTATTTTTGTAAACCAGGTATTGTGATTACCGACTTTCGCTTAACGTGAATCAGGAAAAAAAACGTGAATGAGTGACTGTATGGGCTTATACAGATTTATTATCCTGCAGTTCCATAGCGTACAATTTGAATTATTTTGGATGTTTCGAATATTATTGCCAAGACACATTTGAATTCATCTCCATTTTCACAAGAACACACTTGAAGTACATATCCTCCTTGAGATATAAAACGAATATCAAACCGTAGCTACTGGTAATATCGTGCGTTTTTGAGTTGAACGTCTGCTTAACCTATTATAGGATGTGAATTAGAAGAGATAGATCATACACCACATTTACACTAAAGCTGGCTTGACAATTTCAGTGATGTCCACAGGAGAATGTGATACGGCGTTGATATGATATATTCATGCTAGACCTAAATTCGATGTGATGAAATGAAGATTATTGGACCTTTTCATCTGTGCAACACATATCTTAAATGTATAAGCAAAACTGATCAATCGTGCGCTAGTGCACGTCTATAGTCAAACTGATTTTAGGTTAAAAAAAGCTGCTCACAGCTTAATTTAATCGCCTTCTGTCTATTGAAACTTGTTACCGTCCACCCGATATGCATTCATCTGAGTGGGCATTAGTGTTTTAAAGTTTACTTAGCTAGTCAGCCAGCGTTTACCACTCTGGTTTAAAGTTGACATACAATTTTTTCTGTTCTGACGTCCAGTCAAATTTCACTATGAAGGTTCGGATGTAAAATAACGAGTACATCCAGAGGTCATTCTGGTAAATCTGTGCGTTCACACTTAACAGCTCAAAGCTTCCAACTGATCCTATTTGCCTTGCCATGAAAAATGCTTGTGTTCCACCTTAATATGAACCTCTTCACTTTAGTGCTCACAATTCATGTAAACACAATATATCAGCCATTTGGGATGTGGAAATTCTTGCAGCCTCTCCGCCGACAGCGAACCCAACGACCAAAGCAAAATTAAGCAAAATAGCCAGATCAACAGCCATACTTGTAAAGGGTGTCTCAGAGAAAGCCATGTTGAACAGTTACACTGACTGCCCGAAACCTGAGTTTAGATTGCACATTTCTGTGCTAGAAAAGCTTGGTAACCGCATACTTCAGACAAGTCGTTGACATCATCTGGCATCATTGAGTCCCCGACTATGGTGATTCAACCACGTTCCGTCAATTCAGTCACAAATGTCTTCTATAGCTGGAACATGCTAGCCAAATTTATAGACTGTCAACCCGTGAGCTTACTGTCAAACATGAAGTGAATAAAAGGGTCAGTCTTGCGTTGCAAAGCTGCCTGTAAACCCACTGAGGATAATACAGGCGTGCACGGTACAATCTGGAACACCAGATAGAACGGTAGGTAAGTCCAAAAGGCAACCGCTAAAAATGGCAATGACTGAAAAAAGAAAGCGACAAAAGAGAAAACTATTATGCTCGGGGTACAACAAGGATTGTACGAGCGCAATAGGTGCAATCAAAGACATACTGCTTCACAAGCAGATTGTTTAATCTCAGTCGGCGCAGGAGTAGCACGCACTGTGGACTGAGCCAAAACCACACATTGTCCCACTCAAGATAGATGGATGCCAACAGGAAACGATAAAGGGAATCAATGGATTGAACGTCAAGTGCTATTTGGAAAATGCCGGAAACAGATGTTCGTAGGTTGGCATTGACAGCTCCTGTTTGTGTATGTGCGCAACATTTTACTAATACGAGAAAACCTGTAATTAAAATCATTCAGGATATATCACAAACATCTGCTATGACGTTTTTTAAAAACTGACAAATAACGGGAATTCTGAGGTGTGACCAACTGACAAACTGGTTGTGTAACTTTAAGTGGCTCGCCACACATGCCGAACATCGGTTTGCTTTCGAGAATGCATGTTAAGTAAACGTACATACGATATGTGTTGAATTCTCTGTCCACAAGCGGAATCTATGCAAATGACGTTTTAATTCTCATGGACGAATTAGCCTTAGTTTCACTTTGCAACGGTCCTAACTCCATTCAACCTAACCGTAGTCCTCAAGCTAGGAAACGTTAGATACATGTTGTTTGTTGTTGCCTATGAAATCTAGTAAGATCTCACTCTGACCTGAAATACTATATTAGTCACCAGCAATCTGCACATTCCAACAGACAAACAACCACCTGAACATCCAATATCCATTAATTTTTCAATTTGCTTATTTGACGTGCGAACTGACATTTTATTAAAAACCGCACACTAACTCATTCCCAGTCAGACTGTGGATTGTAAGCTGCTTTATTCAACATACTTCATTGAGATTCATTTGGGCATCAACTTGGTAATCTTGACGAACGTTGTGAAGTAATACGCTGTCTGATTGAAGTTCGTTTTTTCGCTGATGTAGTTGTGAGTTTGGAGGGTTGAACAGACAAACAGGCGACAGCAGTTAACTGTACAGTACTGTCATATACTATTGACAAAGTTTATCTGCAAATTGTTTAGGTCTGTCAGGTTCTTTGTCGAGCTTGTGAGTTGTGCACTGGTCAAATGCAGAACCATTTCTTGTTCACCTATTGATTCCTGTCGAATACCGAATTCCAGGCTACAGTGGAAATTATGTTAAAATGAAGGTTATATATATAGCTCCGAACACTAGGCAAACGAAACAGGAAACTGAGGCTTCATTTAATCGGTCTCGCTGTCATATGAACTTAACAAAAAGAGGTGATGATGGGGTGTTAGTTGAATCTCCCATCTGTGTGTTGAGACCCAATTTGTTTAACTACGAACTCCCCTATATTACTTGTCTCACTGATTAACTCCTAGACCACTGACAGCTGCGACTCTCGAATGTTGTCATCATATTACGTTGGTCTGTTTTAAAATGTCTTTCTTTCCCTATGCCTTATTTCATTTTACAGTTTCGACGTCTTTCTTACTTTGTGAAAGATAGTGCCGCAAGACGTACAGCGAACCGCTCAATAGGAGATTACAAGTTACAAATTGCCGTATACAGTGTTATCCTGTGGTAGTTACCTTGAGGCCAACTTCCTAATCTCAGACTATTATTAAACGTGTGGCTAGTTTCCGGGTGTCAGAGCTGTTGGTTGTTTAGTTTTCTCTATGATTTTGTAAACCGAACTGATTTCCCCAGAATATATTTACATAGGTGTACACTTACTTCAGCTTCAAAGTTATCTTAAAGTTTAATTTCCACAGTGACTGAAGTAAATTGTCTACTCCTTTAATTACAACCACTGAAATCAGTGTCCGTTTCTTAGAAGCTGGTAACAAACTTCGCTTTCATTATTGTATGACAACCGTATGACTGATAAGCTGCTTTCGAGCGCTCCTTCGTATAAGATTACAAAAGTATCAAGATTTATAACTTTCCTCTCCCAAGATAGAGCTATTCAACTTTCGTCTTTGTGTCAGCATGCTTTAGCACAACATGCTAAGCATATGGCAACAAACACGGTCGTTACTCTTTGATTCGGTATCTTCCGTGCTGCGTTTCAATTTTCTACTGACAGTTTGCTCACTTCAATTCCTTGATGCACGCCAATTGATATTACTCGACTCTGGTCTGTCATATTCGAAAAACATCTACGAAATGTTACTTCTGTCTCAGGGATTCAGGTTATTTTTATGAGGATTTTAAACTTCAACTATGCACTTATGTAGTAAACGCCATTACCGCTGTCCAGTTGAGTTCACATCAGACAAAAACGAAGTATCCCATGTAAACACTCAACTAATTTCGCTTACAAGTAACGCGAATGAGGCACTCTCTCAAGATGACCAGACAGTCCGAGCGTTACTGATAAACGAAAGTGGTTCACTTATGTTGATCCAGACGTTCCCTAATGTGATCATTATGGATGCCACTTGAATCCGTGACCCAAGTTCAGATTCCGTCTGTGGCTTGATGAACGGCTATTGATAAGTCTTAGCCAGAGCAAGACTTTAGACTAGAAGGCCTCTTTTAGAAAGGGCGTGACAAAATCTCCATGAGAATGTGAAAAATATTATCAGCTTTTATTGACGTCTAATTCACTGATACTTTTGTCTGGAAAAAATTCATCAACGCTCGTTTCTGATTGATTTCAACGAAGGTAACAAACGCGTTCCACTTTTATGGTGGATGTCCATCTCCTCTATGAAAGCTGAATTTCAGCTTTGTGCTAACAAATCGAAAGTGTTGTCCAGTACACAAGTGGTTTCATGTTAAACGAGAGGGAACCACTGTATACTAACGCTCTGGTATAAACGTTTGTGGACAGCGTTCGACTGTGCAATCATCTCACGAGATGTTACTCCGGCTGAATCATGAATTTGCTGCCAAAAACCACGGACTCTGTCGTGCATATTAAAGCGTAGACTTTCCAATGAAAACTGAAATGAGTTTCATCCTGAGGTTTGGTTTTAGGCCGGGTTAAGTTAGTTGGCAATTTTCCTTCACAATGTATCGATAAGCATGCAGGCATGATATTATAAGCCCTATGCAGAACTAACACGTATTCAAAACCAACCTCAAACTTATTTGTCTCGGAATCTAGTGCAATCACCTGGCGTTTCACTGTTGTTGAACGATTATGTGTGGTCTTTCTGTTTGTGATAATCGTTAACCGATTGACAGTTACTTTTATTTTTGCACGCGATTGTCACTTTCAACTTGCGGGCACCACTTTCATCTGGTAGGTTAACAGTAGGCGACATGATATGCCTACTGGCCGTGCATTTTGTTGCAGGGTGATTAATGAAAGCGGGTATGTTGAACGCAAAGCTCTGATTCATCCGTTTTCGAAACATTTACTGAGTGCACATGCATGACTGAAG
>QNGE01010126.1:0-11003 GCA_008508345.1 Paragonimus westermani
GGCAACCTTGAGATTCATAATTTCAGAGCGTAGCGTTTGCAACTGGGTCTCAGCAATACCTTTCATGCCCTCAGATGTTGGCTTTAACTTACATCGTCGCAGGGACATTAAATATTCCCTCGGATATTGTTCACTCTCAATACACTGTTTCAGGAACATGACTTTCGCTGTGGCTCTTGCAATCTTGCATTTCAAACCGACAATATTGTTGAGTTTCTTCAGAGAATCCTCGGGAAGCCGAGCTCGTAAAAGTTTGAAACAATGGTTCCCATCAAAAAATTTGAAAAAAGCAGCTAGCTGCTTGCCCCTTAACTATATTAAGTGTATGTTAATTTCGCAAAAGTAACCGATGAGATGCGAACGAAATGTCATTGCGCAAGACATCTTACATGCTAATATTGGCTTTTTTCAAACTTATCGATGGGAACCACATTCGTTTCATCGGAGTTTCCCAATTGTTCGTATACGGAACAAAAATCGTCTCCTCACGTGGTGCGCTGCAGTTCACAATGTTAGGAGGATGTTGCCGTCGGCTGTGGAAGAGAAGGTCACTGTTTGAGTATGTTTATGTCGCACGTGTGGAGTGTGGTTCGAATCTGCTGTTTGAGAGTGGTAGATTTCTTAGAGGTTCCCATCCTTTTAGGTGATTAGCTTGAAGTTGTGCGAAATGTGGCATGTTTGCCGGCTGTTTAAGTGTGCAGTGGGTTGAAGATTAAAGATAGCTGCAGGGTGTGATATACCGCTGGTGTGTTCGGCTGGGGCAAATTCCCGTGGTGATTTGTCCGCGTAGGTTTTCACCATACCATCGGTTTGGGGATGGACTGGTGTACTCGATGTGCGCTAGCTCCCATAGGTAATGTATAAAGTGCGTTTGAATGTCAGATTGAGAAGTTCTACTTGTCTGATATCGGTTTGTCTACAACTGTGTTGCGCGGAGCTGTTGGTAAACGGAACACAGTTACACTGTTAACTCATATTTCACTGCGAATGATCATTTCTCTGGAAGTTGTTAGTGGCAAAATAAGGGAGTCTGCATCATTCGTAGTAGCACGACTGTTCACCGGGTGATCACTGATCGTTCTCTGAGTGACCTCCGAGTGTTCCAAGCAGACGCTTTGGGAACACTCAGGGAACGTAGGAGGAAAAATGAACGCAGTCCCATGGAGCTGTTTTTTTATGGCGCACAACTCCTATTTGTTTACGGAGCTCAAGGGTGGTAAACAGAAAGTTATCCTTGCAACTTAAGCACAGCGCATTGTTCGACTTCACATGAAAGACGTATGAGTCTAATGGAAGCTTGTGTGTTAGATTCAGTGAAATATCTGGGTCAACGTTCTTACCACGTTGTCTACTACATATTCGGAGTCATACTGCGAAATTGTCAGTAATCGCGCGCTTGGCCTCTTTCATTGACCGCAATCTCTTCTTCTGACTCCATCGTTGAATTGTTCCCTTGATGTTCCCGCGCGATACTCCGAAATGCATCTTTTCGTAACGGGTTCTGCATTCGAAAATTGTTGGTGGATTGCAATTTTGCAAACCAACAATGACTGCAGCCAAGAGTGAAGAAGCAGGTTACACGCGGTTCAATAATCTCCAGTTGTTGATTTCCGTAACATTGTTGTTAATTTAGGTCCTCATTAGATTACGGGTGCATTCAGTTTCCAATGTGCCACCAGCGCTGGCGAGAGAGCTCACCTGGGTACTAAGAATCGGAAAAATGAAACATACCTGCTGGTTGGTTACTTCAACTTCTTCAACCATGTTCAGCATCTGCGTATCATCTACAGATTGCTTGGAAAAGCGCACCATGGATGGTGTGGCTGTTGATGGACCGGAACTCGAATGTTGGGGTAGCAGCGCATTCACTTACATCCGTAGGGTGTGCAGTTCCTCGCGAATTCTGATGTTTTGAATGACGGAGTCCTTCAGTATTCCAGGTGAAGAGAGTTGATGTTTGTGTTATACGGACTTACTTTTCAACACTCACTTCTTTCGTGATGTCGACCTTGCATGCTACCTCATTGCGCGCCGCTTGTGGACTAGTGATGGTAGATCGTTGAGCCATTGGGTGCTGTCACGCCACCCGGAACCAACCTGTAGTGCACTGTTTATACAAGGCCCGGCCAAAGTGCAAACCCTAGCTGCGTAACGTTTAATTTTGAAACTATTCCCACGCTTTCATCCTCAAATTTGACAACCCGATATACCTGAAAGAGAAATTGGTAATTGGCGGAAGTGCTGCGTCAATGATAGCAAATTAGGAACGACATTAGGTTGAATTTATTTTTCTAACAACTTCCCAAGTGTGCAGGATGGGGTAAAATACAAAGCTTTCTTGAGTGGTGGTAGCACCTCTGCACGCTGAATACGTCCACGTTCCACCCAACAGGTGGATGTGTCTACATGAAGGCACCGGAAAATGTACAACCTGCTGCAAGGCATCACCTCATCGGAAAATCGCAACAGGTTGCAAAACCTTGCATTCGGGTGCATCTTTCATCCGAGGTGCCGATTACTCCGGATAATCCACCTACCCAAACCACGTTGTTAGTGTTGATACCGCAGTGCGTTACGCCTCCGCGAATGGACAGACCCAGTTTTTCGATGCAATTATGATGGAGGTTGCCAGTGCATCGCCTACCCCTGCAGTGTCGCTCAGCAGATGTATATGCATCCTTTCCACTGTACGTTGAAAATATTGTGGAGTGCTCATATTTGGAGATCGTGTAAACCCATATCAAGTTCTCGTGTGCGGCTCAATTAGGGAGTACCGGAAAACAGTTTAGCGGTCCAGACAGTCGAACGTCTGCGCACAGATGGCTGGCACAGTGAGAGTTGAACGCAAGCTCCGATTCGCCGTAGAGACCAGCGAAATTAACCAATGTTTTCCGGAACATCGATTCCACGCGGTCTATAGAGTGGAGACAACACTGACGACAGCATAATAAGCAGGCGGAGAAGAAGAAATTTACAAAGATTTCATAAATTTTTCATCTGCTATTCCAGTCAATGTCAGTTGATCGATGTACAACAGGGACTGGCGAAATACTGCAGCATTCCAACGGTCGAAGTACAGCGCGGATCGACACATCCTAGGGAACCCATAAGTCGAAATGCATTTCAATCTCACTAACCTTCTGTATAACTGATTTATTTGGGATGATCCCAGACGAATTGTCCTTTCCGTTGTGCCTGCTTTCCATAGGTTTAATTGGCGTTTCACCATTCTCAGGCGCACCACGTGCATGCAATCAAGCGCAGAGGGGGTTTTCATGTTCATGTGTAACCTTTTAAAAAGAGGCTGACAAACGTGATGTTCTTGTGGCCGTCGGGTTCTGAACTACTTTTCTGTTCTTGAGCTTTGACTGATTGGTGGGAACATCATTTTTCAGGTTGCGTACACTCCCGGTGCCGCACATTTTTCGCATCAGTTATGACCAGTGTGGTTTCCACCCATCGAATGAAGGCTTTTGCAGATTAATCACCAACTACGCAATCCAACACGACATGCGCATATTGGCCATATGCTGACAGCAACAAAACATCCTTCAAGATAATCGACAAGTCTTTAATCACGTTATCAAGATCTGCGACAATCGCGGGTTCAGAAAGACCACACAGTAATCCCACAACGAACGCTGGCATTAGAGGAGATGTCAACCTTCCAAGAACAGACCACAATTGTAAACGTGGAATTTGGAGGAGGGTTAAACCGTCGATATACGGCTGAAGCCGGAGGGCATTTATACCTTCCGTAAACCACTCACGTACGGCAAGGCCTATGCAACCATTCGGACCGAGACGAACCTACTCCCCATCCTCGATGAATAAAGATCTACACTGCCGTGGTGTTCCTAACAGAGAACGTGCATCAAACGGCAACTCAGGTATCACTTTCTTCATGGGAGTGAGCATAATGTCGATCTATTTCAAAGACAACCGAGCTTTCACAACAATCGCACAAACAATTTTTGTCGGCGTTCTCTTCTCCCTGTTTATATCGACGACGTCGTCTAAAACGATTATGGCAATAGTTTTGAATGATAGCGTTACACACTGTCACTCTGCACCATCGAGGTACTTCTTGTCATCACTGCTGAGGTGACCGTAGAATTGGAAGACTGCAAAACAGAATCAGTGGACCTTGCTACCCAACAGATATTTCCCTTGACACTTTCCGTGACATAAGAAATGGTCGCAAGTTAAATTTCGTCTAAATGTCTCAGTGAACGTTTTAACGATCGCTTATATTGACAGTGTTNCGAGTGCCAACTTATGTTCAGTAGCGTAATTGCAAACAATATCGATAAGCTCGTCAAGTGGAACATATGTGAATGGTGACTCAACATCAAAAGAAGCCATTAGCTCGTGTCTGACATTGATATTGGAGATCAGTTTAACGAATTCAAAAGTCTCCTTTAGACTGTGCACAGCCAATTTGGATCTAACGGGTTCAATCAGACTGACCAGCCACTGGGCAAGCCGGCAGTATGGTGAGCCAGTCATGAATAATATTGATCGTGAAGGCACTCCATGTTTGTGTGTTTTAGAAAGACCAAACATTCTTGGGGTCACACTGCCTTTAAAAGACAGCTTTTTAAGATTAATTAGGTCGATCAAACCTTTATGATGTAGATTTTTAAGCGCACGGTTGACCTGACGTTCAGCACTCTGCACCGCATCTGTTTGATCTTNACATTTCATTTACTGTGTTATCTTCCGTTGGCGGTGGTCTGATCGTCGTAGATTTGGATGCCTTCTGTTTTCCACCTGATGTTGGAGTTCATTGATTGGTGCCTTGCCTATTTTCTTCGAATGCATATCAGTGTCCCTCGCAAGCTTTCTACTGGCAACGCTGCCCGTAATTTCGATGACACAAAAATCCAACAATAATAATAGTGATATATTACTCGACGCATTTATGAGAAACGCACTCAAGTGAGCGTGATCAACGTACAGATTTTTCAGCACATGCATATCTGAACACCAAATTTGTAAATTGCACAATAAGTCGGCTATGTGGATAGAGCAACAAAACAGGCAGTATTTGAACGCAAAATTCAGTTTATGCAAGAAACTCTGAGCTACATACTTCTGAGACGATAGAACTTGGGATCTAAACAACTGGATAAAATAGTTGATCTGTTACATCAACTGAGACCCCACACGGTGATCACAGGTCTAATAATCAAGGTCGTGACAAAAAAGAGGTGTTTGGAGGACGGAGTGGGTGTATTGCCGAAGAATTTGATCATTATTCCTTGTAAATAGTCTCGGGGAAATATGCAGAAAACCTTCTTATGATAAGGCCGGGGTGGGGACGGATACACTTTGGCGGGGAACGGATGGATCTCTCGACCGGTCGTCACGCTTCGCTCGAATTCGAAAGCATTTCGAGAAGTTCGCGATATGCTCAACCATTGCGGAATTTTAAGTGTCCAGACGGGGTATGATGTTTTCTCGCGCGGGATATATCAGTGAAACTGAGAATGGAGTGCGGAATCGTGCGATAAACGGGAGAATGTGAAACGGACTGTAGTCACATATGTGTCGCATATATATATCATATGTATATGAACTATGACTGAAAATGGAACACATGATATTCTGGCATAACCTTCTATGTTACGTTAATAGCATCGTGTTAAATGATTAGCTGTATAACATAAGCAAACAGCTGTCATCAAATAACCCGGGAAGAGGTCGATTACAAGCATTCCTTGATATAAGATTACTTCCGGAATTGAACGATAATTATCGCTGTACAGTCGGTGAATGGAGTGGGAACAGTGTTTAACAATACCGACAGGTTACCGGGTTGTCCATCAGGGGAGAAAAAGGGAGAGCTGCGACTCGAGGTTATTATGCAACCATGAGACGAACAGTTCGAGTTTTTTGAACGATTTTAGCGTGCACAGCTTTTGCATGGTGGTTTACAACTCAGACACACAAGCTGTCAATAATTATGGGGTAAGGGTGTACCAGGATTATCGGGTTGTTACTAAACGGGCATGTATATTGACACCTATACTTGTTGACTACAGACATGTTTTCTTGTTCGCCGGTAGGTCTAAAAGTAAAACATCTATTCTGAAAGCGGTAGTTTTGATCGGTTCGACGGGTGTGTGACTTAACATCACGCAAAACAGGGTTTTTTCGTCAGATGTTATTGGGTCCGTTTTCAAAGATAACGTCATCAGTCAAGTAGAGCTTGAAAATGGACACGACGTTCGTCATTGTTAGGAAAGTTTCTAAATTTCGTTTGAATTGGTGTATATTTTTACTGGACCTAATTGCAAACGGGAGTTTGTTCCAAATGTAGGAATATTTCACTAGGAAGAATTTGAACGCATTTTCTCCCGGGATTTAAAAGATGTCAATGTGAAGTCCTTGTTTCTGAGGTTATACTTCAGCCTGTGTTGTAAGCTAGTCACGAGGATGACGGTGCTTTTATTACCATGGACCAAATTCTACATGAGTGAAAGGTTGAGCTTGAGTCACCGTAACCAGAGAGGATCGTGTGCAGGCGTCCGGCAGCGTTCTCTATAGCTCAGAGAAGATGGATAACCCAATAAGCTTTTCGTGAATACACGTTGGAGGCTTTCCAGAATTAGCCTATCAGACCTGCGCAGGTGGCTATATATGAACGTGCAGTACTTCAACTGGGGTCGTACACATATTTTATAAAGGTGTAACCATGCAGCGGGTAGGGAGAATGAGTGTTTAATGTAACCTATCGTCCGTCTGGTTTTCGCGACTAGGAAAGATATCTGCTCTGCGAAGTTGAATGAATTTGAGTGGCGCAAACCCAGGTCACGTACTGAGTTGGCGATTGATATGCTGTGACCGTCCAGCTTTATGCAGCCATCTGGTACGTGAAAACCATGCACAACGATAGTGGATTTATTGGCTGAAAATTTCATCAGCCAAGTTTGACACCAAATCTTTAATGGCGTGAGGTCCTTCCGTATATTTTCTAAACATGGATTTAGATTGCCAGGAGAGAAGCCGTAAACAAGTTTGATATCATCAGCGAATAGAAAAGGTTTGCCATGCTTGATAACTTGACATATAACGTTTATATAGATAAGAAAGAGTAACGGTCCCAGAACACTTTCTTTTATCACCCCACCAGTAACTGGTTTCGGCGTTGAGCTATTACCTCCTATTTTGCACTGTTTTTGTGCGGTCTGTAAGGTATGACGAAAACCAGCTAATCAATGGATCACGTATACCGAAGGACGCTATTTTGCGCAGAAGGCGCTTATGAGGCACACGATCGAAAGCTTTCGCCATGCCGAACAGCACGATGATAATCGCCTTACCGGTGTCAGTAGATTCTGTCACATGGTCAAGAAATTCTAGCTGGCATGTCATGCAAGAACGCTTGTTGAGAAACCCATGCTGGGAGTGGTTTGTAAGGCTACGTGTTAACAAGAATTCGACCATGCGGCATTTTATTATCCTTTCCAACACCCTAGAACAAATTGAAGTATGGTTAATGAGACGATAATTGCTGACGTCATGTCGCGAGCCACTTCTATAGCGGGGCTTAATTTTAGAGTTTTTCCACTGAAGAGGGAAGGAGCCTGATGTTAGAGAAAGTGTATAAATATTAAGCAGAAGTAGAGGGATGTCTTCTCCTCCGTAGTTTAGAGCAACAGGGTGAATGCCATCAGGACCAGGTAGGTGAGAAGGTTTGATAATAGCTAACTGAGAGCTAATGAGCCCTGCATCAACAGGGATATGACTTAGGAGGGTTCTTGTACCTACAGGAGTAGGTGGGGGCAGTATGTGTCCTTCAATGTTGAAGGAAGCAGCAAAATCTGAATTAAAAACCTCACAGATTGTTAGAGGATCATCTACAGTGGTTTTGTCCTGCAGTGTCGTTACTAAGATAGCAGGGTCTCTCTCATTATTTCTGTGTCTCATCAACTGCGAGTTCTTATCTATGCCGTTAAGCGCACGTTCTTCTTCACTTATGTGGAGCATTTTAGTCCTATGTGCAATTACGTTGAACACTTTATGCATTTGTATGATGAGAGAGGAGTCGCATGTTTTCCGGTACCGTGATTTAAGACTTTTGAGCTTGCCTTGATCCTTTGGAGTGAGACGTATGCCGTTACCTTACATATCACGGTGTTTCGCTCTTTGCGGGGCTAAGATCTGGTTAAGATATGGAGTGTTGGTGCTCCCAGTTAACTACAAATTTACTTTGATCATGTTAACTGCTGGTAGGATATCTATAGTCATTCTCTGAACAACAAGTGTGCCAGTATGTCACTCAACAGCACGTTTTCTTTCTTAACCCATCCTGTATGTTAAATATGCCTATTTTCATAGATAGTCTGAGGGTAGCCGGAGCCATTGACCTCAACTTAGATGCTATCTTCTTTGACCGCCATGACTTGTGACCACGCCACCCATGGCCACCTGAAACACAAACCAGATGCCTGTGATATTCAAGGAGAGGTTCTCTGGATGATAACCTCTTTTCCTGATGATGAAATTTCTGGAGTTGAGGCCGAATGCTACTTTTCATTCACTCCTTTCATTTTTACGGGAGTTCCCTAAAGATCAATGCCTGGCTCTCTGTTAGTTTTGAGTCACGTCAAAAATCTTCCGGACAGAGTTTTTAGCAACGCCCTCCTTTACCCCGACGACGTAAAACCTAGAATCCCGCTCACGCCGGTAAGCTACAAATTAATGTTAACGCGATTATGTGGTGGTCGGTTGATTGGAGTCTCCCAGCAAATGATAATAAGTTTGTTCACAAGTTACGCAGTGAATATTGTGGCAATACTCTCGTGATTTACGGTAGACATCTTGGAAATAGATACGAAGAAAGACATGGGAGTCTGGTTGTCGTCTAACTTATCCTTCGAGTATCATGCTGAAATCTATTCGCAGGAAGTGAATGCTGTCGCTGGTATACCATTTATATGTGCTTTTGAAGTTTCGTGTGAGCAACTGCGGACGAGATAATCGGAAAAAAGTTAAATATGACTTTTGTGCTGCGTGAATTTTTTGTTTAAATGCGTAAATGGTTTTATCAGGGACGCCAAGGAATTGTGCTAATTTGATAGCGATATAGGTTGACGAGATGGCTGAAGCTTTGTGATCTGGAAGATACAGGGAATTAGCACCCAATGATTAATAAGAATGCACCGTATAAACTAATAAATGAATGATATATTTCAAAACGCATATGTGAGAAGCACCCCTGCTAACACAATTAGGGGTGAATTAGGGAAAATCCCTAATTTCGTCTAATGGACCAATCCGGAGACCATATAGGGATTTGTTAGGGATTTGGGACAAAATCCCTAGAAAATCCCTAATGTACGTAGCGTAGAAATTTTCTGATTGGTCCATTCCCCGTGCCCTAAATCACCCCTAAATTAACCCGAAATCGCCCTAAATTAACCCTANTATTGTTATTAAAAGGTCATTTTAATCAATTCGAACAACATGCAAAGACGACGCAACACGTTGTTGTACAACAGTGAAGCATCGTTAGTAAACAAAACCAAGAAAAAACTCTACACCTGTACAGAACTGCATTTTGGTCACAGTGAAGGAACCTCTATTTGTTGTTGTGCAGCGGATGATAATAAAGAAGCGCATAGAATCTTGTACTGTGAAAATTTTACTTGTGAAATGGAGGCGAAGTATCTGAGTCGTCAGCGAAGACGACAGCTAAAATCTACTGCACTGAGGGAGAGGAGACATAACTTTCCTACTTATAAGCCACACACGAGACAAACTGAATTATATGAAGTCTAAATTAACGGACTTGAGACTCTTCGTTTTCGTCACATGTCGGAAATTGGCGGGGCAAAGTATAACAGTAGATCCACTAAAACGAGGTCCTTAACTTGATATAAGTTAGCATTGCATCAAACCGTCACAACTTAACAGATACCGACTGAAATCCATGGATTTTTGGCTAGATCTTGCCTGCAACCACGTCGCAAGGCTGGATTTTATGACGTAAAAATTTCCTACGGACACATCACATGATACATGAACGTACTTAAAACTCCATCAAAGCCCCATGGCTTATCAAGTAATATGGGATTGTGGGCTTGTGGCAGTAATGTTTTGTCGAACTTTGAGGTTAAGCAACTTCCCAAAGACTGGACAGACTGAAGCTGAGTGCACTGGCGGAAGCGTTCTCGAAAACGTCATGGCCATGATTAGGACAACACACATTGGACCCCCCCCCGAATTCGCCGGAACATTTCGGCACATTTTCCGGAAGAAGTGTTCACGGAGATCAAGTGCATCGATCGAAAAGAAATGATGCCCTTCCCGTGGTAGACCAGAACAATATCCATTCACCCGAGTAATTCTCAACGAAGCAGCTTGAGAAGAATGCAATAGCACAAAATACAAAAAGGAGTTTTTTAAGCAATGCTCAATAACTATATTTACATAGTTCGTTTCGGTCGTCTGCGCATCGCGCGAACACTGAGCTTCCAAGAAATACAAATTCACGGATATTTAATCATGTTGACTGCATGCCGTCTGTATGTTCAAGAAAAGTCAAATATCATCATATGCATTACGGAGCGTCACATTCGTGCGGTTTCTGAATGGGCGCCACCAACACGGTCATCATCAGAGTCAGTAAGAATATACATCAATTCATACGAAGCTTAGAAACTTTCTTGACATTAAAGAACGTCAGATTGAGTTTCAACCTCTGCCTGCCTGAAGACGGTATCTTTGAAAACGGTCCTAACAACATCTAAACATCAGATCTAATCTAATAACCGAGGGTGAACCTATACCACATGATGTAACGCCACACACACTTTGAACTGATCAAAGCCATCTACTTCGCCATTTGAGAAATTCCTCATTTTTGAAACTTATTATGTCTCCAGCAGGATAGATCTTTTACACAGCTCTGTCGAAAAGTTGCAGCTGAATAACAAAACTACTGCCAGCACATGGTAACATCTTAAACATCCCCGTTAGTAGCAACCAAACCA
>QNGE01010129.1:0-11000 GCA_008508345.1 Paragonimus westermani
ATCCCCGACTACTCATCAGTGATATTGAACCACTTTAGACATTGTCGTAATCTTCCGATGACTTGCGGTTTAACGTAAGCTAGATTCGAATAAACTTATAGGAATGGAGAATGGTTACGTGAGGCAATTCTTATTTCAGAACACAAATGATAAATTACTGCATGGTCCATGTCTATATTCAAAGGATGGCAATTTGTGTCTGTAGTAAAAACAGGACTGTTGGCCCACCACTGGAATGTCTTCCTTGTAAAAATGGAAAATTTATAGCAATGTGATAGTGTATGGTGGACAATTATTGTCAACCTTTGCTTTCTGTGTGAAGACTATTTGGAGTATGGGGAATATTGACAGCATGGACTCTTGCAGTCTGTGTGTGCTGGGGAGAGAAAAATGTATCGTAATTACCAAAAGTTCGTAATTCTTGTGTCGTTTAATTAGCAACAGGACTTACATTCCTACATAGAGCTGCTACTAGAGTGAAAAAGGTGGAGTAGAGTCAGCTCCCAAGAGAGGAGTGCACACTGACGAAAGTTGGATAAATCTTCAGGACGGGGAAAAAGTTGTACAGAATTATTGAATAGGTGTTTGGAAAGCTCGTAGGTTTTTTCGTGCGCGCGATCTGGAAGGGAAGTATCTTGTGCAGCTCAACCTCAAATGTGCAAAGAACATTCTGAAACAAGATATAAAAATCACGAATCAAGTGGACTCGATTTTCAAAGATCTTAGAAGTAATGGCAACTTTTAAAATTTGCCAGTAACAAGTGGTTTTGTAGATAAGTTTAGATGAATTAGAAGAATACTCTAAACCCGAGAGGGTTGGTTTTATTGTAACATTTGGCAGATCAGAATGTGTATGAATCCCAAACAAAAATAAACCAATGACCGAACATAGGTGTGTTAAATTTTTGCCGCTTTCGAACATCCTCAGATTTTGCCAAGTTAAATACCACTGTTCAAAAGTTGATGCGAACTGATGGAATACAGGCTGGAATAGTCAGTGAATTAATTGTTACTTTAACAGCGGTGGTTTGGGGACTGTGCAAGCAGGAGTAGCTGTCTCTGATGCACAGAAGAAACAGTGTTAGAAAGGAATGTAACTTTAATGAACATCAGCGTTTATTTATCGCTTAAAAGCTGGTTCTTCAGCGCTGAGGACTGTAACGGAGTGCTCATTTATGAAATCGTTGGACCAGACAACGAAGTCTTAGCTTGAGTCATATGAAAGCAGCTTGGTGGTGTAAACTCTTATTAGAGGTGCTGCTACTAAGCCCTTTAACTGCCGTATCCACTGATCTGTCACGAGTACCTTGTCGGAAAAAAATCCACAAACGTTATTAATCACAGATTTGACACTAATACACGACCACACCCATGAGCTTTCAATCGGTAATCAGTGGAAGCCGGTGTGTCATTTCTCATGCTACCGTTTCACAGGAAGACACGGCGAGTACGACCATGCACGTGTGACTTATAAGCGACATAGGACATTGCACATCTTAAAACAGATTATGAAACTTAGATATAAAATTCGGTGTCAAATATTCCATCTATAAAAACCGTCATGCCTATGTTGTAGAATTTCCAAGCTATCCACAATGTGACTATTTATCAGTCCAAAATGGCCCGCCAGGATCAACCAACAGTCGCAAGGATGAGCTCAGTAAGATGCTCCTTGCCGGATTAGGTTACTACAAGAACTTAAAGCGATGCTTAATACTTTCATGAACAGAGAATCACTTCCGATCCAGTTCCTTATTAATCGTGTTGGTGTCTGTGATTACGAATGATGCCGCGTTTAAACAGTGATTTTTAGTGTTTTCATTCGATTCCTGAAATCTTGTAAAGGTACTGGCCATGAAGTAACTATCAACGTCAGTTGCACGTTATATCATTGTTAAGATGTATTATACAGGTAAACGTACGTAATTCGAATTGTGGCGGCAGAAATGTTAACGAGAGAGAATTACAATAAAACGACAGCTAAAGAAGGCTTCGAAAAACTCGACAAATCTACTTCAATATTTGCAGGCACACAACGACCTTATCCAAGCTTGTGAAGGGAAGATGAGGCAGTTTGGGATCCCGGTGGAGCAGCTTGGTTTCAAACCACTAAAGACAACTTTGTGCACTCAGAAGTTGGGGATCAGCCCGGCCGGTTTGGTTTCCGTACCTCCGTGATATGTTTCTGCGTCAAACTTCCTACATTTATGTGAGGAGTTTTAAATCAGTTCTATGAATATGTATCAGTTGGTGAAGATTTACCATCATGTCTTTTCAAGTTCAAAACGGGTTTCTTCAAAATATTTCAGTCAAGCCTGTTCTTTTGTTTTTTTTTATTGGGGTAATTTAGTCTTACTGTGTGCCTATAACAACTGAACTCGTGGGATTAATAACAAGCAACTAACTAGCTGGAGCAAAATGTTGACCTCACCGCGGCAGAACTAGAACACAGGGAGCTGTGGATACAGTTACGACATTGTTTCCGGTTGAACGCACCTTCATAGGTGGCAATACGTCCGGTAATTAGGGAACTCGCATTCTCCTGGTGCTTGAGTAACGGAGGATTCACCTGTTTAACAGTTTCAGATCATTGGGAGCAGGATAAGTAGGACACTCCAGATTGGTTGTAGTCGTATCGTTCCAGCTGATGGGCACATGTTTATGATGTGCGGTTATCCGCGAACTATTAGCCAGTAACCTACGATAAGTACCGTGACTTAACTTTACTGAACGACATTCCAAGAACAAAGTCTGAAAAAGACTGCCTGATTAACGCTTTGAAAAATGTTGCGAAAAAGAGTGAAGGCGTTATTGACTCCTTAATGAAAAAGTTAATGGGAGTGCAAAGAGAGCGGTGAAGAGGCGTGATAGTTAGAAATACTGTAGCCACTATAAAGAATGGTATTTTGATAGTCGAATTCATCTGTACGTCACGTAGAGCTCACTACTTGTTGGAACTGATTCACCAAAATAATACCCAGTCAGAATTCACTATCGGAAACCGATCGACAGTAGAAAACAAAGACTCAGCGCGTTGACCCCCGTGTATTATTATCGACCTGGAAAATAGGGTGTACAGACAGACAGGTCAAGCCAGCGAGGCACCGAGCAAGTTGTGTTTTTAGCCCCGGAACGGATGTTACAAAATGGACAGTTTGACTAAAATAAAAGTTGGTGAAAAGCCGAAATCATCGAAAAGTTACAGATGAATGCGACTATCAAAATATTATTTATCATAGTCGCTACAATACGTAACAGCCATCGGAAGTGTACTTAGCTCAAATCCAGAGCTAGTTTCCACGCAACAAGTTTGTCAACGAAATCGTAAAGTAATCTGTATTTGAACAGCGTAATCGTTAATGCGGTAAGTTGACAATGGAATACGATGCTCGGCTATCGATTACAATTACAAAAAAGCTACTCAAATCCCACAGAAATAACACGCGCACATCGAAAGGGACATTTGGACAAAAACTGAACTGCTTCCGAGTAAATGGCACTCTTTTCCACTTGTGTAACGGAATAATGTTATTAGGAAACTAGTTTTCTAAGCTGACGTTGTTATTTTGCAGCCACTTGTCACCCGCAGTCCACAGCACGTCAGTGAAACGCAAATACCAAAACTGGATTGAAAATGGGATGAGTAGGCCCGTAACCGTGACATGTCGTTGGTGAACAAACGAAAAACGTGCATGTTGACCATTGTAAACCAGTGAGGGTGCCTGTTCTTCTTACCTGAAACAGTGGTCAGGTATACACAGTGTATCAGTTGGGGACGTTCTTCCGATTAAGGTTTCGATCTTACCAGGCGTACGCATGTCGGATAGACCGTTGAGGAGGAGTCAAGTGAACTTTAGTTATATTCGTTAGAAATCCCGAACTTAGCTCCTTGCTTTTTGGTTCCTACACCTTAAGTTTCCCAGCCTTATGCTAATGCGAATCAGAAGTCGTAATGATTTACTCACTGTTTACAAGCGGACTCAAGTGCAACACATAAAGGCACTAGGGTGTCGGATATGAGAGAATGTTTGGCACAATCGCACGCAATTGTGTGTAGTGGTGATATAGTAGTGCTTGATAAATCTCGTCCCAAAAACGGTTGACGCACAAACCGCAACTCACCTGGTTAATAAAAGCCTCGGACATGGCAACAACCGTGTGTACGTACTGATTGGAAGAAATCCGCGTTGACACATTCACACACCCACGATTGAATGCGTCATCTGGCTTCGGCTACAACTGCGCCATATGGCACAACGGATGCATCCAATCGACAAACCCAAACATATCGGTCAGTCCCCATCACCCTACATCTTCAAGCCTCGCACGACGAGATTACAACGCCTTGATTCGTCATCTCAGTGACATCGAGCAGCAGCCGAGTGTAGGTGGCAACACGCAGTCAATCGAAATTCACCAGCCTACTGACCCTGACTTCACGATTTTTTACGCGGAGTTTTACGCTGATTGTGTTCATAGGGGAGGAGGGGAGTAGGCCATATATGCGGACAGGTCCGTATTAAAAGGTAGAAAGGCTTTTGTAAGTACATATGTGTACTTGTGAATATAGAATTAATTAATTTTATATTCGGCGTCAGTCATGTGTTTTCTGGGGTAAATGATCAGGTAATAAATATACTTGTTGCCTGATCACACTGGTGTTGAAGGGGATGTCAAACTTCCAAGGATATGTCACAATTGTAAACGTGAAGAGTCGGAAAGGGTTACACCGTCAATATACAGCTCAAGTCGGAGAACATTCACGTCATCTGCCCATCGACCACGAACGGCATGACTTATGCAATCATTCAAACCGAAGTGGACGTATTCTCCACCCCCGATGAATGTTCATGCACACTCCCGTGGTGCTCCTAACAGAGTACGTGCATCCAACAGTAAATGAGGCAACTTTTCCTTCAACTGACTGAGCATAATGCCGACAGTTTTCAAAGACAGGCGGGCCTTGGTATTGATATGTTCGCCGAGCTTGGCATTTTGGTTGCAAACGTTTCATCACCAGACGAGGTGATGAAACGTTCGCAACCTAAATGCGAAGTTCGGCGAACATATCAACACCAAAACCATCAACCCGAGCTACAAACACCACCACCACTGTTCCCAACCATCAAAAACAGACGGGCCTCAACAGCAATCGCGCGAACAACTTCTGTGGGTGTCCTCTTCCTCTCCTTCGTACCGACGATGTCGTCTGAAACGATGATGGAAATAGTGTTGAATGACATTGCAACATACCTCTATCCTGCGTGTGATGAATGTCATTGAACATATACTTTCACGTCCATTATTGAGGTTCAGGTTGTACACTTTTGATACGGCGCGTAATCCTGATACAAGCGTTTGACTGTCGTTCATTCGTTGTGTTCTGCTCAGTTCGGATATACCGGCTACTGGTCTCGCGTTGAGTTCTATCTATTCACGAAACATCACACTGGCATCGCGGCAGTCTTTAGTAACAATGAATTCTATGCTTCTTGAAGCTTTGGACATTCATTCATCCCCTCGTGATATTGAGGATTATTTTGAGCGGTTTGAACTATGGTGTAGGACCGTATCCAGCCTAAATGAGGAGACAAAATCAGCCTTCTTCTTGTCAAGAGTAGGAAAAGAGGCCTGTTGTTTTCTGAAGGATTTATCTTATCCAGATTCGCTGATGGATCTCCCATACCAACGCATAAAGAAAACACTGTTCAGTCATATCACTCCTGTAAATTTTGAGGTCACCGAACGATCCAAATTCAATATCACGAAGCGCCAACGGAACCAGTCAGTCCGTGACTTTATCCTCCATATCCAAACTCAGGCAGCACGGTGTGGTTTTGCTAATCAACTGGAGGTCCAACTTCATGACCAACTCATCACCTGTATTTTTGCACCGGATCTACATAGACAGCTGCTGCTACTTTCAAAACCTACGTATCAGAATACGAAAGCCATCTGCGAGCAGTACGAAGACGTTATTATTACAGTCCACAGTGGGGGTTCTAGTGAGATCCCGGTCTTGTTTGGAACAATGAAGAAGCGACCTACAGAACACAGTACTCTGCAGCTATTCAATTCAGCTCCTAATCATGGTTCTCGAGCAGTTTCTCAAAAGTCTGTGCAACACTAGACACATATCGCTGGCAGACTCGGGAATTGTGCCTCATGTGGCAAGAAACATTCCAGATACACATGCATTCACCGCAGCTATATATGCCACAAGTGTGGAAAACGAGGTCATTTACAAAGTGTCTGTAAGTCGAACAGAAATCGTCAATTTATAGAAGCTGATCGAACTGAATTTGATGCTACA
The DNA here is from genome assembly GCA_008508345.1 of Paragonimus westermani. Taxonomy (NCBI): domain Eukaryota; kingdom Metazoa; phylum Platyhelminthes; class Trematoda; order Plagiorchiida; family Troglotrematidae; genus Paragonimus; species Paragonimus westermani. The sequence goes on from QNGE01010129.1 coordinate 6,314, forward strand.
TACGACAAGATGGAATGTTTCACTTTGACAGTTGATTCGTCTACTTCAGAGCATTTGTTCCACACCTTTTGCACAGTACGTGGCACGAGGCATGATTTTATTATTGACACTGGTATTATTATCTATTATTATCTATTATTATCTATTATTATCTATTATGCCACAAAAACATCTATCACATTTCTATCCAAATTCCATACTTGATCCTTGTTCTGTAACCATATGAGGTATAACTGGTCATTCCATTCCTGTTTTTGGTACAGTCACTATTCCGATCTTTAACGAACAATTCTAGCCACTTGATTGCACTTTTGTTGTTACTCATCATGGCCCATCCGTTTCGGGACTAAAGGTTTCAAAAATGCTTCATATCCAGGTTTCCTTGCTTGTACCACCGAGCAATTTCACAAGCTTGAAAGACCTAATTCTCAAGTGCTGGAGGGCCACGGGCAACATGAAGATACCTCCAGTTAAACTAGAAGTAACTGGTGGTCCGGTTTTTCTGAAACGTCGTATAATTCCGTATGGACTCCGTGAACCGGTAACGAAAGTGCTCAACGAGCTGGTATGGAAGTGTTTTATTGAGCCCATTGTTTCATCCTCTTGGGCCACGCTGACTGTGACACCCTTGAAGTCTGATGGGAAAACTCCGCGAATATGTGGAGATTATCGACTTACTGTAAATCGATGTCTTAAGCAACATACCTGCACTACTGCTGAACCTGAGGACTTTCTGAACAAGCTTTCAGGATCCAAAGTTTTCTCCAAGATAGAGTTGAAGGATGCATGTCTACAAATTCCTTTGGATAAGATATCATGCCGATAACAACAATCAATACACCTAATGGACTTTTTCAGTACCGATTTTTGCCGTTTGGACTTAGTAATTCTTCTGCTATCTTTCAGCAGGTAATGAATAACATTATGAATGGTATGGATGGTGTTGAAGTTTATTAGGATGTTATCGTCGTACACGCTCCAGACAAGTTAACCCATGATTCTCGTCTTTTGAAACTATTCCAACAGTTTTTTGACAAGAACATTGCTGTTAATCCAAACAGATGCGCTTTTATTGTAAGCAGTTTCGAGTGTCTCGGTTACTTATTTGACGGTAACGGATTCAAAACTGATGCCCAACGTCTAGACCCATTAGGTAATGCACCTTCACCCACAAACCTATCCGAATTGCGTTCTTCGTTGGGTGCTTTGCAGTACTATTCCCGTTTCATTCCAAATTTCTCTCATCTTGCTGAATGTTTATTTCAGTTGCTTTCTGAGAAGCAATTCACGTGGACTCGAACTCATGAACGGTGTGTAGGTTCATTGTTAAACTTTTCGTCACATGATGCCATACTTCGTCCATTTTCTTTTAATGTTGCTTCTCCAGTTGGAATCGGAGTTTTGACTGAACAGGACAACAAACCAGGTGTGTGTATATCACGCCGACTTAGTCCAGCAGAAAGGGGTTATTCTCAGACACACCGTGAAGCTCTGGCGATATACTGGGCAGTAAAACGGCTTCATAAGTAGTTGTTTCGAATAGCATTCAAAATTGTGTCGGATCACGAAGCACTGAAATTCATCTATAATCCTGACAAGTAATTGGCGCGTTCATCAGCAGCCATAGTTCAACGAGGAAGCATAGCACTCAGTGCATATGATTATCCTATAGTGCACAGATCAGCCAACCAAATCAAACATGTGGATTACTTGTCGTGTGTTCCATATACATCTGAGCAAACTTCTAGTAATGATTGCCTTTTAATCCAGCCTATGCCGGTTAGCCGAACAGAGTTGATTCGCGATACTCAACGTTACTTTTCACCCGTTATCAGTGCGCTACGACGTGACTGGATCCCACAAGTCAGATGGAAATTACCTACATTTTATGTGCATCGGGAAGAATCATCACTCACTCCAGATGGATTATTGTGCTTGAATGACAAAATTGTTATTCCTCCAACTCTTCGTAGAACTGTTTTGGACGATCTACACTCCGGAAATCTTGGAGTTGAAAAGATGAGGTCTCTGGCCAGATTAACATGCTGGTGGCCAGAGATCGACGTTGACATTTATCGTCTGGCTAGAAGTTGTTCACTTTTGTATAACAAATTCCACAATTCGCCGTTTAAATGGACTCCATGGCCGATGTCATCTGAGGCCTGGCAACGGGTTCATGCGGATTATTGTGGACTTTTTCTTGACAAGTATTATGCGCTACTGGAGATTGATTCCAATTTGAAGTGACCGGAAATGGCATTCAAAACAACGCTCACTGCGGAATTCACTATGTATGCACTCAGAAGAATATTCAGCAGAGAAGGTATCCCTCTTGTGTCGGTGACTGACAATGGTACCCATTTCACTGCCAACTTTCTAACTACCTGGCTCAACGGCATTGAATGCAGGCATCTGTTTACTCCTGCTCGACAGCCCTGATCTAATAGTCAGGCTGAAAACTTTGTTAAAACACTCAAAAGTGCTATAGCCCCTCTTCAGTGTACTACATTCAGAGACCTTGAAAAAGGTGTTGACAACTTCTTGCTACAATATTGCAATGCCTGTCACTCAACTACACACGAAAGTCCTCTGAAGTTACATTTTAAAGTGGTAATGACTTGAGACCGTCATCTGGTTCACTTCTAAAGAATCTTGGTAAATGCTTATACCGAATTCTAGAAGGTGATGATTTATCTGTACATAATCGACACGTGGATCAGATACGTCTTGAGGATGCAGGCCAGTTCGTTCCAAATTCTGGTGTGACTTCAGATAATGATGCTTCCGCTCTAAATTCGAAGTCGAACCAACGAATTACAATCATCATTCGTGGGTCTTCAAGGCTGCAAATGAAACCCAGAAAGGATTTCAAGAACCCTAAGTCCCGTTCAACGTGTGGTGGATGTGATGAATGTCACTGAACATATACTTTCACGTCAACTATTGAGGTTCAGGTTGTACATGTTTTGATACGGCGCGCAAATCCAACACAAGCGTTTGATTGTCGTTCATTCGTTGTGTTCTGCTCATTTCGGATATACCGGCTACTTGTCTCGCTTTAAGTTCTGTCTATTCACGAAACATCACACTGCGTCATAGAGATATATCTTGTCATCACTGCTGGATTGATCGGCGAAGTGGAAGACTGAAGAACGACATCAGCGGACCTTGCTTCCATAAAGGAATTTCTCTTGACACTTTCCATGACCGAAGAAATGGTTGCAAGTGAACCTCTGTCTAAATTTTAAGTGAACACCACAAACATCGCTCACGCTGATGGTGTTGCAGAACTGGAGGATTCAGCTACACATCCTCGGTAACATTGGCCGTAGGTGTCGTACAGTTGCTTCCAAAACATTGCCGATGAGCTGGTCTGGCCAAACAGTAACCGGTTGCACGCGAACAAACCCTTGGCTTTATTGGTGCTCTAGTGCTCATTTTCCACGTAACGAGGCAAGCAAGATGGTTGAAACTAATCGGTTGACGCCGTCACCATTGTTACGAGGTGGTTCGATAAAACAAAATTGACATGAGCGACGTANACATGTACGCAAATTCCAGTATTATTTACTCCGTCAACGTTTAGTGCGTACGTGCACTAAATTAACGTTTCCTCAGGTACACACAGAAATACCAGACGCGAAATAAAAATACAGATAATTGCGGAGGCCGAAAATATATTGTGAGATAATTATAAATGGTCTCGATCAGCGCTAGACGACGCCGATACGCGGAATAGCTAGGGAGGCCAATGACCCGACCGCCAAGCGCGCGAACAAGCCGGAAAAGATGTATGGCGCGCTTGGCGCGCTTCTGCCGCCAAGCATGCAAACGGACAAACACATGCATCAGGCAGACGGCAGGCAAAGATCCTATGTACAGTGTGAGCTGAGAATTTAGAAAGGATTTCACACGTCGTACAGCAGGCAGACCGGAGGTACCTTCAAGTCACTACGAGCCTGTTTATCCAACAACCAATCAGAAAATTCGACCGTTCAGATTAATTTTCCCCGGGGATGAAAGTAGAAAGTCGGTTTCCTCTCATACAAAAATAATGGGAAAACCAGTATAAGGCGAGTGTTACGGCAAGTTTCAGTAAAATGGTACAAGTGAAAATCCCAAATCAAATATATGAAAATGCGAATTTCACGGATCACAACATTATCGCACCTAGTTAGTGTTTAAATGGTCCACTGCAAGTAACTCACTTTCGTACGGTGAATCAGCATGGCGGTGAACAACGAGGACGTTTTCTGGAGAATATTCAAGAAGTATCAGAACTTCAGGGAGTGTCAGGAAGATCTCAACAGATTTCAACGGATACGTGTAGCAGTTTCGTCATCAATAGTTCGCAAATCGCAGCAAATGCCAAGGGACATAGGGGGACAGATTTGCCGCCAGGCTGCCCGTACGGAGGTGTCGTGTATAAATGTGTACACTGTACTCGTCGGACGGTAGCCACCAAACGGTAATATATTAGTACAATTTTTATGACAGTATTGCTTGCTGTTAGGGGAGAAGATTTACGGTTCGCATTCTTCGTTCCGAAAGGCTCATTGCAAAGATGAGGTAACGTATTGTAAGGAAGATGGCCTTGGAGCCGGCAAACAACGACGTTTGTCAGCTATGCTACCTGAAGGAAGACCCCGTGGACTTAGACGAGGACAACGTCGACTGGGTCCAGTGC
>QNGE01010130.1:0-10999 GCA_008508345.1 Paragonimus westermani
TTGCGTACCTGGGGAAACGCGACTTAGTGCGACGAGCACTAAGCACCTCACTTCCAGATTCAAACCACTCCCATCAATCTCTGTTTCATATAGTTACGTCGGTCTTTTTATTCATTCTCAAGGTATCACTTTGATAATCTACTTGTCATGCTATGTTCGAAATTGCTATTGGCTCCAACTGATGTATGCTGTTTTCTTTTGTCGTGTGAAGTACATTAATTATTGACAACGTTGTATCGCAACGAAGTCAACTTAATTTCAAAAGACAGGCATTTCTGTTGCGTCACTTTTGGTGGGTACCCACCGCGTTTATATTAGCAAATACAACTGTTGGTAGGTAGTGATGTTTGATACTTAGTTGGTATCAGTTAGTTTTCCGTATGGCTGCTATTTTTGGACCGAAGTTTATTCACCGTGAAGTTTTTCCAAGTTAAGTTAATTCGCATCCATACTACGAAGGGTCACTCTACCATTGAATCGAGGATCGCACCAATACTGGGTAAACGTTCCACGTGTATGTATGAAAATGGAGTCACGGCTTGTTTTCATCGGCTCTGTATGTCGTAAAAGGTCACCGTCTGGCAAACAACAGATAGATGCCCCAAGGCAGTTCACTTCACTTCAGGGTTCCAACATCCGTCGACTCACGTATTTGATCGGCACAGCTTTTCATTCCGGTTGCCTTGGAATCAACAATACTGTGGTAACAGAAGAAGCAGACTGTCATTTCTGTCAAGTTTATTTTCAAACGTTGGTTACCCTGTGTGGACTGAATGTTCCAAAATTGACGGCGTGAAACAGTATGATAGTTTGCACCACTCTCCTGGTTAAGTGCATTGTCTTTTTTCGTATGGTGCAAAATTACCTAGAAAGTAAGTTTAAACTTCCTCCATCGCATTTCTAAGTTTGGTGAGAAATTTGCGACGAGGAGTGAGACCATATCACCCAACATAATTATCCACGCCAAGCTCGTTTACGTACCAAGTGAACTACAAACACACTGGCGGGCAGATAACCTTATCCACATTTGGACATCTAAGCAATGTCGTTGGTGGGAGAGACATCCAAGCTGGGTTAGCTCGAGCCAGCTTTCGCCCTACTACTTGCTCCATCACATCTACCGTTTTTCCGAAAAATTTTCAGTGCGTGAAGCATAGACTATCTGTAAAAATTGATCGAATTAACAATCCATGTCCGGTCATTGGGTTACGCGTGACAGAAAGCCGACCCGCTGATTAACAGCAAGATTGAACCCATATAACTTAGCGGTAATGTTGAAGTGCATCAGTAATCTTAATTGACAAACCACAATCATTGTGATGAAAGCATCATTTATCAAAATCGGTAGGTTCCGGACAAAGTCACTAATTTCAACAGTGAATCCTGAAGCACGTAGGCCCGGCCAACAAACTCTACCCGAGTTTCGGAAGACGGATGCCAAAACTGCTTAACCAAACAGAAGCCGGGTAGGTGGGATATGAGGACAATGTTTCAGACTGTTGAGAAAGTTAGGAAATACAAATGGGGGACCGAATTTTCTCCTTTCAGAGGTAAACGCTGAGATTGAAGATGCAAATTATGGGAGACGTAGACTCGACAGTCAGCATAAAAACTTGTGTTACTACGGGGTACCCGGAATCTTGAAATGGAGTGACAGCTTTTTGTCAGACAAGACATTCATGGTTCTTAATAGTGTTCCACAAGGCCCTGTGCTCAGACTTATTTTGTTTTTTTCACTTATTAACGAATTGGCTGGTCAGCTAAAAGCGCCTAACTATTTGCTGTTTGACACTGTTAAGGTTACTGACAATCCTAACCGATCCGACCTTCAAGAGGGTTTGATTAAACTGACCGCATAGCAGGAGGACTGTTAACTTTTTCTTAGCCCTGGTAAACATGTTCATTTGACTGAATTCCAAAATCAGAACCCTGTCATTATCACCCGGAGGTAAATGAAATATTGCAGAGCGACCAGGCAGATCAAGCTATGGACTTTGAGACCCGTCTTCATGATGACTTCATATCCGCAGCTCGGTATGCGCGTGTAGCAAAAAAGACCAGAGCTGCTTCGTTTTAAGAAAAGCAATTTCACACCGAGGTCTTGATGTATTTATACCACTGCGTAAAATGTTTATGAGACCGCATTCTGAGTATTGCGCGCAGACCCGGGACCTGTGCCTTACAAAAAGCAAATCGTCTGTAGAAGATCCAAGTAGTTCAACCAGTCTTTCCTACTACTTGACGTCTCAAATCAGATACTTCACCCGTTTTTCACGTTTCAGCACTACCGCGTATGGCCCCCTAACTCTACGCATGGCAAGCGGGACTCGGACAATTATCCAGTTCGCCGGCATGGTGTTTCAAGGTAGAAACGAGTTGAAAACTACCATTTTGGGTAAGACAAGAGATTTATATATTTTTCGTGAAATATTATAATACATTTTTAAGGCAAATATATGCCTCATATCCGGTGTAGGAATGTTGCATAATACGTAACTTCGTTTATGAGTGGTATACTGATCACACCTTGAGAACTAAAGGGCAAATGTCCGCGCTAGGAAGACCATGGTCCAGAAGCAACCAGTGGAATAGTGTGTGCGCGCTATGGGGTGCGTGCCAACAGGACGAAACAATGTATTTCTGTCTAATGTGTGTGAATACACGTCAGCTGTGCAAGTGCCTGTACGCGTTCGTGGTCCAACGATTTGAGTTATGATTTGTGAGTTAATGACTGCATCGGCCAACATCCTGGTAGTTAACAACTAATCCGCTTCTCTTTTCAGAAACTTGAGTGTCATTGGTCTTCGATCCATTCTTTTCTTCGGCTTTATTGGTGTATTGCATGGTGAGTGGTCTGCGTGGCTTTTCATAGTTCAATGAGAATTTTGCTTTTCATCCCTATCTTCTATGGAATGCGCCCACCCGCAATCCTATACTGCAATGCCTCATGTAATACACTTCACAAATCTTTTTCTTGGTGTAGATCTCGTCATTACAATCTTTCTCTGTTTAGTTTCAGAGAGATAAGAGATTCCTTTCCTTATTAGTCAATCAAGTGGTTAACCAGCATTGGCCGGCTGGACACGAAGGCCCCACTGGCACACCTCCCGGTCTTACTTCTTCGGGGTTACACTGAATATGTGGTGTGTTGGTGGAACTGCAATTGGTGCAACGCAAGCCAATTGCAGTGATGGCTAAGCGCAGGCGTCCTTCGGCTTCGGTCACTTTGACAGGCTAATCCGAATTGGATGCAGCCAAACACGATTTATCACAGCCTGTACAGGGTTTCGTGCAGTGAACAACTTCGCAGGTCCAGCAGTCACAGCAGTTTGTGACGTGACAAGCGCGAAGTTGAAGTTACCCTGTCCACAGCCCTTTGAAGATAGAGACGTCCGGGCGTTTTGGAGAATTTCAGGGATGTGGCCGAAGTGGTCGAAATCAGGATCGATTCTGGGAAGACGGCTGGTCTGCGGACGCTGATGATGAGTAGGGCGAAAGCGGTACTGGAGACAACGTGGAGGGGCCCCGCTAAGGTGACGTAGCCAACTGCGAAGGAGGTGCTGGTGGCTCCGTTTGACAGCCTCACCGCCCACCTGGAGGCCGTGGGGCGGTTCAAGATAGTGAGGACCGCAGATAACAAGAACCGCGTGATATCATCAAGCGCAGTTACTTCTAGGAATGACAATTCGTCGACCGGTTTCCACCTGAAATACCGACAAGGCAACAAACCGAACATATAATTCAGGTAGACAACTGACCCGCAAACATGGATGCATAGCTTCCGTTGGAATTTACTTTGGTGTTTGGTGTGATGCAAACATAATGTGATCGGGAATCACAAATTCATGTGTATCTCCGAAACCATCGGGAATTGAACTTTTCATGAAGCAAAAGGAAGCATTCCATCATGACTATTTCGACGGAATAGATTACGAGGGCCAACATGTTACATTTATCGAAAAAGAGCCAACAATTTATCATAACGGAAGTGGGAATATGACTGATTTTCAGGCCGAGCCGATTTTTCTCATCTGAACACAACTATTACGATCGATAAAATGCATATATTTGCCTTCAAGTGTGTAGCTAATTATTTCACGAAAAATCACTTTTTTGTCTGGTGTCCAATTCTAATCCGTCTTGAAACATCACATCGGCGAGCTACACAATCGCCGGATCTCGCAATGGTGGTTGTTTCCTACTTCTGTTATCAACTCATAGACCCGCTAATCTGTTTCTCGCCAAGTAAAACGGGCATGTACATTGCGATTGGGTTTTAGCTTCACACTATTATCAGACCGAAGTACACAACGAGGATATATGGCAAGTTCCATCCACCCGCACCTCAAATTTGCAGCCGCACATCCGCCTTTTCTATAAAAATGTGAGTAGCTTCCCGAAAACATGGAGCTGAGTGCCATCAAGCCTTCCTGGAGCCACCAAGCTGAATATGAAGTAGGTAGAGCATCAGCTTCGAACAGATACTCTTCAGGGTTCTGTTAGCTTGAAGATGACCTCATCTTCGTCCCTTCAATCTTTTCATCAGCTAGCCGTTTATGCAGTTCCGTGACCAGTATGGCTCGTACTAGTTCACTTAGTAAACACCCTATCAGTCCAGCACCTTCGGTGCTTCTTCTGGCTGCGAGTTTGAAAGGTATGAATTGCACTTGACGATCAAGGCAATTCCGCTGGTCTCACTTTTGTTCTCAAAGCTTATCTTGACAGTTAAGCCGCCTTGGTTCAGATACTGCGCCTGTCTGCTACAAATCAGTTAACGCTACCGTGCTATTATTCGACTCCCAGAGATGGGGACTCCCTGGGAACTTCTGCGTACTACTCTGGTCACTCATTCGTTAATCCAGGGGTCGATTTTAAGGCACTTTCTTTTTCTATTTCACATAAATGGCGCAACCGCCTCGCTATCCTTTCTCCTGTTAATATCCGGGGATGATATCGAACCCTGACGTGACATCAAAACTCCCGAGGATTCCGCCCTCCTGCAAAGCACCCCACACGCTACATTTGCCTGGTCTCAGGGCAACCTTCTGGATTTCATTGTCAAGTAATGTAAGTTAGTATGCATCCGGCGCACCTGTAGCATCACTTGACACCTTAATGATACCATCCTCTAGTTTATTTTTACCGTGAGAGAGAGAAGGATATAGGTATATAATGTTCTTACATGTCCACTAAACAGGAATAAAAGTCAAGAAAGCTAGCAAGACAATAGAGCTGTTTGACTAGTTTTACCCCACGTGCTTTACGATTCCCTGAACAGGTTTGTTCGGCCTAATCTTGGGAGTGGCATTAAACTCTAGCCTCCCCTCTCCTGAAGGATGAAGCCTTATTTGGGACCGTCCAAAGAAGTGTCACAAATACTGTCATACAAATACGCGCGATGTCTCACGGAGATAGACCCATTCAACTTGATATATAATCGCTTAGGTTTTGGAGACTGTCAGAAGATTTGCTGCTCACTTTCCAAGACAGTAAGTCCCTGCACCACCCACCACCACTCTGAATAGTACTTTGAGAGGCTATGTTTTCGAACTATATCTCCAGTATAACCAGTTGGGATGTTGGCAGTGCCTTTGCTAGTTACGAGTTTGTAAGGTCTGGAACCTTCTGCATGATAACATTGTTTCTGTAGACTCACTGCTAGCTCGTCTCTTGATTCAACTCGCTGACATACGGAACAATCAAAAGCAGTGACTCTTACTTCCGTCACCAACTCACTACGAAGGCTTTCGTCAGAGAAAGCCACGGCGTTCCACTTAGTAAGATACTAGCTATTGGTCTCAACAGCCAGCTGTGTAAGTGGATTCAGCACTTCGTACCAAATAGAGTGTATCTGTGGGGAGCAGAGCGCTGTCTTCTGTCTTTGAGGCTGCCATGGTCGCCTGATCCTCCGACCAGTGTGTGCGGACGACATACTCCGTGTTCTGAAGATTCTGCTCCACTACAGCGGGATCTCGACGCCGCATATCAGCGGTCGGTAGAAAACAATTTCCCATTCAATACAAGTTAGTTGAAAATCATGCATATACTGCACTACATTAGCAAAACCTACCGGATTCGTGAGCAGCCACTTAATGTCGTTCACAGGAAAAAGACTTCGGGCTCTACTTTCAGCAAGCCCTCGTCCTAGTACCAACAAGCTGGCACTGGCGAAGAAGGCTAATGGCCGATTTACAGCAATTAGTAGGCCAGTAGGGGAATTTCCAGTGGAATATTTTGCGTGCTTCTTTGGTGTTTTCGTAAGATGTTTGTTGGAGGCGAACACACAGGCATGCGCTCCACACCTAAAAGAGAAATACCCACGCTCAACACTGTGCGACGACGTGCGAAGAAAGGAGTCATGGGTTTCCACTGGCACCCATATGCAGATTGATTGGACTCCTGAACCTCTCCCCAATGGCTTGTATATGGTCTAGGGAAGAGGTGATGCTCCCGTTCGAGATCATGACCCCGGAGGACCATCTAATTCGAGATGTCTCCAGGGTGGAGAAGTCTGCCAACTTAAGAGGAGAAAATTTGGACAACTAGTAGCCGCATAATTTTCAGGCAACATGGCTTTGCTAATCAAGTTTGCCCGGCTAGGAACGCACTTCCGGTGGAAAAAAGTGGGAGCAACTATGCTGGAGACGTCCCGAAAGCGTCTTGACGACTGACTGTCACATAGGTGTACTCTTAGTTGAATGCTCGAATCGAAGCGTTTAGACGTGTCATTGAAGTATGTATCTTTGCGTTATCGATTTGATGGTCGTTGTGTGCGTGCTTCTCACATGAACCTATGTAATCGAACTTAGTCACGTCGTAGTATTCACCTGTCGACGTAATGCTCACTGAAGATGTTTTCCTCTTCTAACTACTGTTAACACCCATCTCTATGGCTCCTGCCATTGTTACTGTTACCATTTTCTCCCATAAACGCTAAAGCTGGATGTACAGTGGGCAAATGGATATACGCCGAACACTCGCCCAATAACAGTTTCGAATACCTTTCTTAAGGAGCAATCGAAATGTAGTCCCAACAGGTATGGAACTAAAAGAACGCAGTAGAGTTTGGAAACAAGCCGTATATTTCCAGCAATGTTTGGGAATATGATAAGTAGTCGGTTCTAGCCTAATCTGGGACTAACGGCAGCAGCCAAGAGAAGAGGGAGAAGAAACGTTAGGCGGGCTCTAGCCCACTTGGCGGCACTCACAAGCGCGTCAGGCGAAAAGTGTGTAAAAACTTCGAGCACGTTAAACTACGCTCATACCCGTACCCACACCAGAACAGCTCAAGGCGCGGTATTCTCAGAGGTACTACGATTTCTGCCTAATAAGAAGCCAGCTAACCCCAGTGTACCTCCACTCCAACTGCTCAGTGCGCCGCATCCGCGAAATTGGCACGGCGGGCGTCACATCAACTGAAATCGGCGATCGCTAACCCTTATCCAGCCGTGTTCGTTCCACTGTACTTGACTATAGTTCGCCACTACTTGGGATATTGTGTCCACGCATGGTCACCATATCTCAAAAAGAACGTAGTCATTCTAGAAAAGGTACAAAAGCTCGCCACGAGCATGGTATGAGGTATGAAGAGCCTAAGCTACCAAGACCGACTAAATTACTTGAACTTATTCGCGCTCCAACGCCGGCGGGCGAGAGACCTCAGTGAAATGTTTAAAATTACCCAACAAACCGGAACAAGCCCCATGGCAGGTTTGCTCGAGATGCGTCAGTGCAGAAATTTGAAGGGTCATTCGTTCACAATCAAGAGAACAATGTCACGATCGGCTGTCAGGTTTAACTTTTTCACTAACCGAGTAGTCAACTCGTGGAACAAACTGTCTGAAAATATCGTTGAGGCTACGAGTGTAGATATATCCAAAAGATAGCCAGAAAAATGTCGGAACAGCCTTTTTCCTACTTGTATTATTCGAATTATGATTTTTTCTGTTGTTTAGGGCAACCAGGATTTGCCATTTCTTTTCTTTTATCCCTACCCCCAGACCACCACTGAACACACATACAACAAACGCAGTCTGGTGAATCTGCGGGTCACACCAATCGAACACCAGGACGTCAACAGGCACATGCCTTCATCAAGATATGGATTTGGTATTTGAATTAACTTAACGGTTCAATCAAGTGCACGCGGCAGAATCAAAAACGGGATTGGTGATTTACTCGCAAACTTCCGTAAGTGGTAGTTTGGCTATCATTCGAAAATAAGCAGATTTTGCGTGAAAATTGACTCCTCTAACCTCCCGTTTCTGTCACGGTTAACGCTGTTGTGGGTGGTGTAGGTCTTTTGGTGTGGCGTCGATTTTTCAAATACAGAGAACTGCATTCGACCGAATGAAGAAATTACGGCCTACGACTAGCACGTAATCTGAAGTTCCCTGCGTGGCACGGTTCGGGGGCTTAATCCATATATACCACCCCATCAAATTTGATCATTTCTATGTTCAGTCAGCCAGTGGCACATTCCCCCCAGGTTTTCAGAAGCTGACGATCGCCTCTGTTGAGGAGCACTCGCCATGCCATAAATGTGGAAGGAACATCAACAAACGGACTCAGGTTTTACGATGCGACATCTCTGACAGGTGGTCTCATCGCACTGGCGCTTCGGTCATCACTGAGCTATACAATTGCTTCAAAAGAAGTCGTTCCGGCCGGCTGAAATTTTTTTGCTTAAAGTACTTCCCGGAGGGTTTCAGACTGTGTTATCCTCGGTTTTCAGTCTCAAATTGAGTCGACCACTACACTCACTTCGTCACATCAAAAGCTATGTAGCACACCTGCTAATGCCGTCGAGGAATTGATTCTACATGCAGTCGCCCCAACTTTTCTGGACCGAAGTTCGCCGATGTGGTTGCAAAAGTCCCAGGGACGTTTTTGCGAGACTGCCTGGGCACACGGGAGCCTTGGAGGACTCAGCTGTACCGAGCAAGAAAATAATGGGAGTCTGACCATTACAAGATTTAATCGAAGATGGACATCCAATACCAGATCTGAAGCCACATGTCAGCTATACCTGCTGCTCTTCATGATTCGCTAATTAAGATGTTCACAATCGAAGAGGAAGATCTAGCCGCGAAAATTACTGTACGCACAGCGTTTCGCCTTGGCAGGAAGGCGGAGGCCAATCAAAGTTGTTCCTGTAACAGTTGTCAAATGCGCGCCCTGTGGACGTGCGCGTAGCAGAGACCTGGCCTCAGAGGATCGTGAACGCCTGAAGACCTCCCTAAGGGAACTGCATGATAGGAGAAATGAGAGGGAACCCGACATGTTCATCCAGGATTTTTAGGTCATGGCCCTTGCTGAGACGTGGTTGTCAGCGGAATTAACGGATGTTGAAGTTTCACATCCCGCGTACACCCTCTTCCTTACTGGCCGCTCTGGCGTTGGTGGTCGGCAAACAAGGGGAGCTATGCTTCTTATTCGCAACAACATTCCCGCCACTCTCGTACTAGCCAGAACCAATACTAATGGTACATTTGAGGGACTGTGGTGCAAGTTAAAGTTAACACAGAACAGCTCTATTATGCTCGGCGTTATCTGTCGTTCCCCTCTGATCGTTTCCAACTTTCAGATGAACTAAGCGCTTTTGGAACAACTAACCACTGCTTTATACTGAGACATCAGCAGTGGTTCAGACCATTTTTCGGAGACTCCATCGACTGGTCATCGACGAGCTGTGCTTGTACCAGCACGTGGAGGTTCCCGCGAGGTTTTAGACCGGATACCGCTCCAAGTTGGATTCACTGTTCTCAGCCGTAGAGTCCGACACCCATCGCGTAGATATTTCGCCTCCAGCAGGGAGGAGTGACCTTGCGCTGTTGGACATCTGGTAGGCGAGAGGCGAACTGCGGGCAGCACCTACCCAGGTTCGACGGAATATCTAGGGAATTCCATTTGAGGTAGTGAGGGAGGCCGCGCGCACCTACGACTTGACCAGCAACACGATCACGATTGATGCGCACTGGTGCAAACATAGGGATAGCCTGCTGACTTTCGTGGAACGATTTGCACCTATATCTCGTGGTTGTTCCCAGTCTAAAGGACCACTGTGGTTCGCCCTCAGGCGTAGACACCGACAGTGGATGAGCTACCGGGTTAGTCGTGGTTCCCACGGTGCATACCGAAAAACACGGAATGAATGTAGTACCATAAAACCAAGAAAAGCGCCAGCAGTACGAGGAAAAGCTGGCCGTGGAATCGGCAACAACACCAAAGAGGCTGGGGGCGTACATCCCTCAACGGACCAGAATGAAGGCGGAAATCCCGGCACTGACGGACCAACATAAAAACAAGGTTGCTGAGGATTTCGGTAAGGTTCAGCTAATGGCTCGGTATTACGCTTCAGTCTACTTCCAGGTAACGCACAGTCTGCCTTGCTCGACGTGGCTGGACCATGCCTTATCGAAATGACATTTAGCGTTGATGAGGTGGAACGCGAGCTACGGCTGATTGATGCCGATAAATCTCCCGGCCCGGACAACATCCACCCTTTGTTGCTACGCGAACTGGTGGTGGAAATATCTGTGCCCTTGACGGGTCTATATCAGCGGTCTCTGAGCGAAGGCAAGCTGCCAAAAGAGTGAAAACAAGCAGTGGTTACGCCTATGTACAAAGGAGGAGGACGGTCAGAAGCTGTCAACTACGGACCAGTATGCTTAACTTATGTGCTTGGCAAATTAATAAAGTGACTGATAGCCCGTCATCTTCAGGGGCATTTAGACCAAATCAATTAGAAGCAGCACGGATTCCAGGAAGGGCGATCCTGCTTGACGAACCTCCTGCTTGCCAGAGAGCGATGGGTGATAGCAAGAGCTAACGACAAGACCGGACGTGGTATTTCTCGATTTCAGGATTGCCTTGGACAGATTGCCACGCAACCACTTTCTCACCAAGCTGTTAGTATACGCTGTCAGCTCGTCTATAATAAACTGGTTATCTGATGGAGACGGTGAGACTGGACCTTGACGTGGTGTGACGGCTTGCG
>QNGE01010133.1:0-10987 GCA_008508345.1 Paragonimus westermani
AAGAAACAACATTTTTGGGTTAACTGTGGCATTATCCCAACACAAGGACAACACTAACGTCTGTCTTAGCAGTGGCTACAGTGATCTCAAGTTTGCACACTGCCGTACACTCCACCGTCATCATGAGAGTTATGAATCTAACTCTGGCTCAGCCCGTCGATCATTTCAACAGTGACACGGAGTACCTTCAGAGAGAACATTACTAGGAGGTTTAAAAATAGTAAAAGATTAGGCATAAGAATTAGAAATAATGAACGCAGGTACACCATGGACTGAGGCACACTGCCATTCCGAATAGCGTTTCTAACCAGCAGTGTGAGTGATCACGAGGACCCCGGTCAGACAGGCGACACTTACCCAAATTGCTCAACAGAGCAGTCAGGGTGCTAGGATCAGACAAAGAAAGATGTAACGACAAACCAACCTTCTCAACGAAAAACCACACTGTCGGAAAAGGCGCTAGGGACCTCCAAATCACGAACCTCCTTAGCCAAGAAGCAAGAAAACGAGGTAAAACGAATCTAGTTGCTTCGTGTATATTACTATACAACTATGCCGTAATTATAGGTTTAAAATGACGTTGGGGGAAGAACGGAAGTCACATTGCCTTTGAGAAGCACTCCAACCGGTCTGATTGGTTGGCTGGCGTTCAAATCAGAATATTGAGCCTTTGGGGAGGGATAACGTATCCGTGATTTGACTTCGGATTTGAGGTGTGCGGTTAGGATTTGTCCATCCTAACACCCCCCTTTTGAGGACGCTTCTCGTACGTCTGAAGCCTGGGTTTGATTTGGAGGGGACGATTCAGTGTGCCTGTTCGGCCTGTCCAACGTCCTGACGGAAGTTAGCGTCTGTCTTCGTCAGCAGCGGACTTTCACAGCTCTTCTGGGGACTAAATGTGTCCATCCGGATGTCTTAAGAGAGGTTCTGCTCTGGGGGTGTTTCGTCTGAACAACCAGCTGACTTTAGTCGGTTCGCGTGGCATACTCAAATATGCACGTCAACTTTCACTTCATACATCACACTGTTACACCATCTGAGAACATCGCCGAAGGTCCATTTCACTAGGTTGTTGTGGTAGTTAGGAGCCAGTGCAGTTTCCTGAATCGGAATGCCCGTGGTTTCGCGCTACGTTGCTGTCGAAATTCTTTATTCGTCTCCTCATTTTTGACGGAGTAGAATGGCACCGACACTTTCGGTGGAACATCGTTTCTGCAGGGTGCCTTCCTCATTTGGTGACACAGTTTGGAGTTACTCTGTAACGTAGCAGGAAAGCTTTCAGGGCACTGCACTTCGTCCCCTTCCCTTTGGCTTTCTGTAGAGCCCAGTTGAAGGTGTCCACAAATCGTTCTGCCTGACCGTTTGGCCGGGGATGAAACGCTAGAGACCCCCAAGTGATTAATTCCATTTCTGCGACAAAATTCGGCAGAGGTGTGACGTGGACTGCGTGCCGTTATCCGGCACCAGGGTTTCTGGGTACCGAAATCGACTGAATAGTTGACGTAGCCGCTGAATGGTTGTTTCCGACATGGTGTTGCGCAGCATAAATTTAGGCCACTTGCTGTACGCATCTAAGGCGATCACCAATGTGTACTACGAAATCAGTGTGTATGCGTGGCCACGGAGCTTTTCGCACCTGCCAGGACTGCAACAATGCTTTGCAGAGCCATTTTGAAGTTAATACACACTTTGATCAAGTGCGCGACAGATTCTCCAATTCACCATCCAATCCTGGGCAACAGACGTAACTTCGTGCAAGCGTCCCCATTCGATCGATTCCTGGGTGTCCGGCATGGATTTGTCAGGTTACAACTTACGAAGCTCTGAGTATGACCGTGTGTTCACTAAAACTGATGAAACCCTTGAGAATTGACAGGGAGCCGCGCCACCGTCGCGGACTGCTGAAGCTCTCCGTGACGGCCGGATTTAGGCGACTGCGTACGATGGTGTTCAATGGCCTTCTGGAGCGTGTGGTCTCGACATATAGCTTCTTGAACCACTGTAGAAGCCACTGGATTAGCGCGGATGGTTTTTCGAAAGATGAACTTGATTTCCTATTTAACACGGATGCTGGCTAAGACGGCATCTTCAGGTTCACAGGACTGTGATCCGATGAGACGTGATATCGTGTCGGGTTGCCCGACAGACGTTGCAGAGAAGTACACCATATCAAAATGATAATTCAACAACATGATGCCTCAGTGTTATAGTCGGTTTGCTGTATATACACGGGTGCCTTTTTTGAGACCAGATCGGCCAGTAGGGGTTTGTGATCCTATAACAGTGTGAAAGAACGTACGAAGGGCATTTTATGAGACGTGTCGACGGCAGATGCAAGAACTTTCTTCTCAATCTGACTACGGTTTCTTTTGGCCGGTGCCAAAGGTCGGGTTAGAGGCCCAACCGTTTTGTGATCCGTCTAGAAACAGAGAAGCAACAATAGAAAAAGCAGTCTGCGCACTCGCAGGTCAAGCTGACTGAGACACTGACAAAAAGACCGAGTCCTCATGATCGTGATCTTAACGTTGGTGAGCATTCAAGAGGATTTATGGACTCCCTTGTGAGTTCGATAGTTGATTTTCATTCTGATCAAATCCCTGGTGTTCATCTTAAATGACGGCTTCAAAGATACTTAAACATCTTTCGAGTCGAGTTAACAGATTTGGATGACGCTCAACAAGCTAGACATCTGTTGCACAAACTTGGACCGGCAGGACACGGGGGATATGCCAATTACATGTTGCTCACAAATCCTCGTGATTTCACTTCCGAAGAGACTGTCAAGTGTCATGAATAGATCTTTGGCGTGCAATCATCGCTGTTCAGTGTCTGGTATCAATGCTCCAATTTGGTCAAGACCGAAGCTGATGATTTTGTGACATGCCGGAAATGTCAGTCGCGAGTGCGAGTAATTCAAGTTGCGCCCAATGACGAACCAGTTCAAGTACCCGATCTTTATCTATGACTTCCCTTCCTCAGCTGATGCCGATATACGGACCCGCATCCTGAACAAACTGAAACAGGATCCTGATATGGACGTGCAGGCGGTCACTGCTGAGCGTCAGAAGTTGGTCAAACTTCAGCATGACTCTAGAGTGATTGAACATTGTTAGAAAGGACCACTAGCACACGTATTAAAGACGACGGTGCTAGGAAAACCCAAGTCCACAGAATCGTCCTAGCTCCAGGGATCACCTTCGGAGCCTCCCACTTTCTGTTGGCAGTGTGATAACTGACATTTTGCGCGATTTATCTGTTCAAAAAGCACATATATCAGAAGTGCGACAAACGGGGGCATAAAGAAAAATTCCGCACAGTTATCTCGTTTATCAGTCGAAGTTCAAACATCCCTCAGCTCGGAAGCATGCTGCAGTTTCGGTTGTGATCTCTGGCGGAAGTACGTCACGGTGCTCATCCACGGGTTTCCATTTCGGCTTCAGCTGGAAACCATTTCCGACATCACCATAATCTAGAAACGCACCTGGAGATCTCAGGAAGTTACTAATTTGCTGATTTACTCGACTGCACTATGGAACCCGGGGGTGAAATAACACGACATTTCCCTCAACTGCGTACAATTCAAGGGGAAATGCTATCGCACAGATCGTTCAGACGTCAATCTACTTGACCCAGATTGGATAGATCAGCTGCAGCTTCTGTCGGTCCCGCTGAACACGGTATGCAACAAAATCAGCGCTGCTGGCAGTCATTCGTCGATGCCCCAACATGCTAGCACAAAGCTCATTGACCTTCTGCGTCAAAAGCACGTCGCCATGCTCCAAGATGGCTCAGGATGCTGCACAAAAGTAAAGGCCGATCTGTCCTCACACCCAGGCCTACTATCCGCCCAACTCCCCCAGTTCTGTCTGCCATACCATTCGTCCTGGACAGGGCATTAGACTGCTTACAGTAATCCGAAGTGCTTCAGTTAATCAACTATTCGGCGTGAGTTGCACTCATTTTGTTGCTCAAGAAGAGGAACGGTACCATCCGTGTCTGCGCTGATTTCGCTACGGGTCTCAATGACACCTCGGACACCCAGCATTATTCCTTACCCTTCACGCAGAATCTCACTGGAAGGCCAGATGGTGGCACATGTTTCAGCAAACCAGGTCTCGCTAACGCTTGCCTGCATGTGAAGATTGCCGAAGATTCCAAGGAAACTTTGACATTCAACACTCACTGAGGATTGCTCTAGTACCGTTGGTTGTCATTTGGCGCAAAGACAGCCGTCTTTGAGCAGGTTACAGACACAATGCTCAGTGACGTACCAGGGACAACGGCATACTTGGATGACATCACCGTGATGAGGTCGGACGCTGACGAACTCATGGCCAGGCGGGATAAAATCCTTGGCCGCATTCAGGATTATGGATTACGCATCCACCAGGACAACTGCACATTTTTCATGTACTACATCAAGTACGTTGGGCTCATCATTGGAAGGAACGGCTGCTACCCAGATACTAGCAAGAGGAGCTATCGCTGGTGTTGTACAACAGGCAGCTTCGATTGTGAGTACATTCGCTCAAATTGTGATAAGCGCACCCTGGAATGAACCTGAATCCCGCCAGTTCTTCACGTAACTGGCTTTCTCTGGGCTTAGTGAGCCGTGAGTAATTTCGACGAAACAGACACTAGGTTGGTACTTCTGTGCTTTTCATATGGAATTCGGGCCCTATTTTTGAAAATGGGAATTGCCGTCGATAAGCAAATTCTGTGGCAGCGTCATGTATACCGCCGACCAACAATCGCCGTATTTCGCGACTATAAAAGTGCGTTCGATTCGATGGACTGACGTACACTTTTAGAGTCGCTTAAATATAGAGGTGTACTCAACAAGTATGTGAACATACCGTCGGCGCTGTATTCCAATATTCCAGCTGAGGTTAGGGTTTACGGTGAACTATTCAACAGTTTGAGCACCAGAAATGGCGTGCGTGAAGGCTGTTCACTCTGACCATTTTTTCAAATCCATTGTAGATGAAATAATGGGGGATTGTCTCTGACAATCACAAGATGCTGGTGTGGACCTCCTACCTGGCGACAGACTGACTGATCTTGATTATGCTGACAAAAGGGTGCAGTCTGACAACTTCCAAGCAGCACAAGCAACGCTATTTCGCCTCTTGCTTAGTACTTCGCAGTGCGCTTTATCATCAAAATGCAAAGTGCTTCCGCAAAATTGCCGTGGTTACGTAGATTTGATGTTGGATAACGAAGCCATGGGGATTGTTGACTGGTTTGTACAACTGAGAAGCTGCGTAATCGCCGGCAGAGGTGTAGGGAATGAAACAGAAGCGAGTATCTCTAAGGTTAGAACAGTGTTTGCTAATTTTTGGCATCTATGGCGACAGAGAGGTGTCTCTCTGATGCTTAATGGTCGCGTGCATCAGACAACAGTGAGGGCTGTGTTAATTTACGGCGGCGAACCTTGGCCGCTCAGGGTAGAAGACGTGAACCGACTTCAAGCATTTGACCACGGATGTCTGCTCGTATCGGGTGGCAGCAACAAGCAAGCAACAAGGAGGTTAGGGGGCAGTTGTTTGGTACTGACTGTCAACCGAATTCTTTTGTTCAGTCCCTACATTTGCAGACTCAGATGGTTAGGTGATATATTAGGGGTGCCAGCTAGTCGTGTGCCACACTGAGCATTCTTTGCCGAGGTTGCGGCCGACTGGTGTAAGGTGCGAGGTGGGCAGATGATGACCTGCCGTGGACGAATGAAATCGTCCACGAAGAGGTTTGCCACTGCAGATCAGGTTCGCCTCTCAGGGTTGGGACCTCGCAACCGTCAAAGTCAGTGGTTGAAGATTTTAGGCGAGATAGCGGTGAATCGAACCCAGTGGCGTGAAGGTTGCCTTTGTTTCGGCGAGTTGTCTGCGAAGTGAGTGCATTCAATGACGTGGGGCAGTGAAAGCCGTAAGGAAGCTGTCTTGCTGACGACTTCTTACTTTCATTTATAGTACGGTTGTTTGTTTGCAAGGTGTAGGCAACTTGATACCAAATGTATGAATATAGAAGTAGCTATTTTTGGTGGTTAGGCCATTTCCAGTCCCCTTTTTTCCTTTCCCCTCATACAAGGTTTGCTTCTTTTCTTTGTAGTGATGATGATGACACGATATTCAGATGCCCAGATCCTTCTTCAGGTCGATTTTCGTGATATCCACTGTTCTGAGTGTACTATGAAGCAGGAAAGCATTGTCAGAGTCTCCATCGAGTGAAATGTATGCCCACTTAGTGTCGATTAAGAGGAGACTTCGATCAGACTACCCATGAAGATCAACATTTGGTACGCGTGACCAATTGGGAAAAAGCTAAGCTGCGTAGTGGAGACTATTCTCCAGGGAGAGCACCGGCTGCGGCGTTTTAATAAGTGCTCCATTATCTTGCACGGCCTGTTAGTAAGGCTGATTGGCCGGTGGCTGGCAGGGGAGTGCCAGTCTCCCGCCTTAAAAAATTGGCACCATCAAAGCTTCTTTTTATGCATTAGGGAGAATATCCATCTGAAGTGTCCGTTTGAAGAGCTTATGTAAGGTTTTGGCAAGATTAACCGCCAATTCTTTGAAGATCCTACGGTGGGTCTTATCTGGATTCATTGTATGGATTAACTGTGGATAACCGGTGTTCAAGGTCTAGTAGGGAAAAGTTAGTAGTAATGAACGACCGTCGAGAGCTTCGCAGACGTAAGTTATGTCGGTTCGGTGATGCAGCGCTGTACACCACTAATTAGTGCTCCGAGTATTTCAGTAAACACCCGTGAGTCAGACGAAGTCTCCCCATCCGGCAATCGTAGAGAAACAGCTGAAGGCTTATTCTTTCTCGATCAACGCATATGTTCAACTTAGAAATTTCCGCTAGCGTCAGCTTTCGGTGGTATCTTTTTTCTACGTGTTCAGTATGTTTGCAGACTTTCCACTCACATTTATTTCGAACAGTGCGAATTGCCTTCAGGTACTCTAGGTCACCTGTACATTCCTGCTTGGCGAACAAATGGGAGAGACCGTCCAGAAGACGACACAGGTTACGCAGAAGAGGTGGGCGAGAAGAGAGTACACACTATGAGGTATGAATAAATCAATCACCCTCTGAACTGCATGATAATTCGGACCCACAGAGTCACAATCATAGAAGAATGGAACCAGATAGTTTGTCCAGCCGTGAAAATCGGTCATACTGAAGTTTAGGCCTGTAGACTTTCTGACTGGTTGTTGCAACCAGTAGCAGATAGAATAGAAAGTCAGTAATTAGTGGACGGCGTTTTCAAGTGGCGGCTCGCTGCCCTCTCTGTTCACGGGGTGGCTGCAGTTTGTAATAATCAGATCCAGCATAGAAGGGATCTAGTTAGGACGATGCCGCGTCGGCGCGCCGACATGCTGTCTACGTTCTCTGCCTTATCAACATTGAAAGGGACCTTAAGGATCCGTCCTAACAGTCCCAATGGACATTGACGACCAACTTATCTGGGGTACGTTGAAACCACCCATAATAAGTAAATGGGAAAAGTGCTGAAGTACCAGGAGGTTTTCTAGACTAATGAGAGCGTGGTCATGCGAAGTGCTGTCTAGGGGAGAGCGGTATACAACCTTCACTAGGAGTGTCTTGGCCGCGCAGAGCTAGACGTAGCCACAGAGCACCACAACTATTGAAGGACTGAAAGTTCTCCATGACTGTGGGTGTTGCGAGACTACTATGAGGGAAGATTGCAGAGCCTTCTGTTCTCCCGCGGAGGTACATGGAATACGTAGGGATGTTCAGGTAGTCAGTGATGTCTGTTGAGAGCCAGGCCTTTGTAAATGCGAAGACGTAGAGATGGGTCGTGAGCCAAACTGTCTGATTTTCAGAAACCTGATAAATAAGTTGACAGTTCGCATACATTCAACTGAAAGTTAATTTCCCGTTTGGCTGTGTGAGAAGAGAGATAGAAGGGTACGAAGAAAAGCTCAGTAAAGAAGGGTGAAGACTGTGAAAGGAGAGGTGGGTGGCAGACTCGTAGTGATCGCCACTCTATGAGAGGTAGCCCTGTTTTGGACTGCTTCTTGGAATGCGGCGGGCTCTTTGCTACGACCTGAGTAGAAGCGGGTGTTCCTGTAGGGCTCGCAACCTGCATTTGATCCGCTGCGACTTTATCCTGTTAGCCATATCCGCCCTCAGATTTTCGGGAAGGTGATACACTGTTTTCCGACCTCGAAAGTTTGCATGGGTAGGGTGGCAGATGGTTTTTACCCGATAAGACTTGACTCCATCCGCGGAACAATGTGAGAGAGCCGACTGGGTGTGCAGTTTGAGGTGCAGGAGGAAATCCCAGTAGTAATCGGACTGCGGACTTTAGGCTGGGAGGATTCTGTGACCGGCGTAATGAGGGTTGTGGGAGTTGACAGCCCAAAGGACAGTAGAGGGATAGCTACTTTGTTCAGACCCTCTTTGCCTGATATCTGAGGCTTAGTGGAAGGTGGGCTAGAAAGGACTCCGGGGCTGGTGCACTCTGCCGAAAGTGCTAAGGAAGCAGCAGACAAACCATGACAATTGCGTTCGCCCGTGGCTTGGGGTCCGCTTGATTTGTGCCCCAGTTTTGGCCGACTGACGCGGCCTATCTCGACTTCGTAGGGAACGGTCAAGTGAGACAACCGTCACGTTGGAATGATCGGATTTTAACCAAGGCTTTTAGAACCACCGCCCTAGCGATTAGCTGAACGGATAATATGACGACTAGGCCAAGGAACTTCTTGGAGGCTTTGGAGGGTAGTCTGCCCGCCGCAACTATTTTAGCAAGGTGTGAAGGGAAGGACGCACTCAAGATACACCTGACCTTTTGCTTCAGGGAGGGTGTAACAGAGAGCAGTTCCTATAACAATACCCTTCTCTCGAAGACTGCTTGGTCTTAAAGGTTGGATACTATCTCCTATATATGTACTGCAGAGAGCGCCACTGCCTTTCTCGTCGCAGTACGTCCGGGAAGAGCGAATGTGGTAGCTGACTGCGTTTCAGAAAAGTTGACGCCCGCGTGATACCAGAAGAATCACATCGACCCGAAAAACTTAGGCTATCGGCCTTGAACCCGCGGATATTAGAGCAGTCCTCTGGGATCGGGCCGTTGTGATACAGATTGGGTTTCAATGATTTGTGCACGGGTTCGAGGCCAAAGTCACCCGGATCCAGTCAGCTTGTCCGTTTTGATGTCCAGCGGTCTTCTGTCGACCTGAAAGTTAGTCATTGAAAACAGGGTGTGACACCGGTCTCGAATAGCGTGTTGGTTAAAGTTACATGTTAGCAGTCTGTAAACAACGTAATTTTCCCGACGAGTTTTCGTGTTTATTAAGAAACTGTCTACCGTGACTCAGCTTATTTGGACTAGTGAAAGTTAGTAGCTTCACTTTAAACCATTTAGAAGAAAAGACGAAAGTGTTTGGATCGTGGAGTACCAGGTCTTCAAGTCGCCCGCATAGGGAAGAAATTAATTGGAAATCCGTTACCATAAACTACTAACGTAGAGTAGGAACCAGAGGACCAATTGTTTTTAAAGGACAAACCTCTGTGCGCAGAGATGCGCCATGGTACATCCATTGTGATGGATGCAAAGGAGGAGAGACTAAAATCAACTTTAACACGGCATGCTCTGGTTTGACAAGTACGAAACGAGATGACAAATGTAGTGATATGCAATTAGTTGCATTTAAATGTGATTGTTTCCAAGTGTTGAATTGGTAAGTTCAGAACATCATCAGTTCGAGTCCCGGTAAAAACGAGCGACCGTATGGGCCTTTAACACATTACACTGCCTATAGACTGACACCATGTAACTATAGCAAATACCCTTGAAGAGGGACACCTAGGTGTCCCTCTTCGAAAACACTAGAAGGACGTACTATATGGGAGCTCCATATAGTACGTCCTTCTAGTGTTTTGGCTAGCTTGAATTATGGATTTGCTTAGGATGAACGACAGTCAAAAGCCGAAAAAACTCATCTGTCACCAAGAGCTCGGACACAAATAGTAAAAAGACCAGACGGCCAGTGTGACAGGCAAGCCGGACGTTCTGGCTCCGTGTACCCGTTACACACGTAAACCCACATTGTACAACGTGCAGACACCGGGAGAAGGCATTCCTTAAGAGCAGGGACTCTAACGATAGTCCTGCAGAAGGAGAAGACAGAAGCAAGCGTGAGCCAAAGGCCCAGAGAGACATCTACACGACTTACGCAAACGAAAACGAAAGTGGCGCCAACGACAGGCTGCGTTACACCAGACGTCATCGGAGTGTTGGGTCAACGAAAGTTAGTGCATTCTAACAAACAAGAAAGAAGTTATCATGGTTTATGTAAATAGATGATGCCTCTTCATCTTGTGCCGAACTGCTGCTTTTCCATAGGCACCTGTTTCGTTGCCCCATTTATTCATCACTTTTCATTAAACTTCAATTCACTTTGGTTCAATGTATCTCACTTCACTTCGAAAATGTTTCCAATAGGTGCGTTTAAAAGATGACCAGCCGTGAAAATCATGACTTCAGCCTGGGTTATGCTAGTAGCAGAGAAGGCATGCCTAAAGTTGACCAACGTTTTGTTCGGCGAGCCCCGAGGCAACGCCCAGAATGTATGTGGCGAGATCACTTTCGACGTCTCAAAAATCCGGAAATCCCTGTGACGTGAGAGTTTTCATACTAGTACCACCGTACCTGTTCGCATTATCTCGTGAACGGAAATTCACTCAAAGGCATTAACATCACATTTAATGTGTTATCGTGATCATCGCAGCTTAACTCGTGACTATATAGTCCATCCGCGTCATCCTCAGTATTGTGGGTTACATTCAGTAGGAGAACAGCGTTTTAGCTGTCGCTCTTAGGAACGTCGCCCATCTAGTCTGGTGCTCGTTTGAATTCTGAAGGTCGGTTGGAGTTCCAGTTGACATAAGTCATTTCTGGCTGCTGTCATCCGTTGTGCTAGTGTAGAGTTTTTTCTCTTGGTTTTGTTCACCAACGATGCTT
>QNGE01010134.1:0-10985 GCA_008508345.1 Paragonimus westermani
TATCTACCGGGAAAGCAACTTAGCTGGTCGTCCATTTTAGGGGAACAACTCCGCAGGCGCAAGGTGCCCGAGAGGGGAATACCAAAGCAAGTGTTCTCAATTTAGTGCGACCCGACATGCCATGAGGAAATTCTCGTGGGTGTGCCTGTATCCTGTAAGAGATAGCAGCGAAGTACAGACGTATATTGAGCATGAAAGTGGTTGCATTGTGTACAGCGGATTTGCTGTCCCACACGAAAATGTCACTAGTTTCCAGGCATGTTGTAGAAAATGAACACAAAAAGGCAGATGAGTAACTCCGATACACACTTCGTATAACACCAATAGCAGACTTAAAACAAGTCATAGTGGAGCGAATCAAATAGCATTGGCAACAAACCAGTTCTAGAGTTAGCTCGTCTAGCTAGGTAGGAATGGTTCCAAAAGTCACGGCGATGTGTACACACTCTAACAGAGGTCGCAGACTTAAATTATGTGCCGGTTGTTCGAGTGATTTGTTGGAGCAACTGGGTATTGTGCATGAAGGCACGCTTGAAAAGATTGGTGGGGAGAAATCGTGAAGATGTACTATGCAATCATGAGAAATATAGAACGGGTGCTCACAACGAAAAAAGGTATGCTTCAGGGCCTAATGTCAACAATTCGCTTCCGACTCTTAGCAAGTGTTAGCGCTTTGACGATTTTTGAGGATGATCATATCAGCGTTCTTACTTGAGTTCTGAAAGGATTGGAGGAGTTGAAATCAATGATACCGATCTAGAAGGTGAAAATTACTGGTAGTTTATACTGTAGCAGACAACCACTGGTTGTCACATGGTGTGAATGAGAATGCCGGGGTATGTCACTACATATGCCTAACAGTGTAAGGCGATGAAGCGAATAGATTTCAGCGAGTAGTTTTCTTAGGGTTTTCTTAAGGGAGCAGCATTTGAAACATACGAAGAATTTGAGGGGGTTTTGAGGCACTTTCAGTGTACAAACGAAACTGGCCAAGTGACACACGCAAGGCCGGTAGTTGAAGAGGTCTAGCAAGGTGATATCTGAGTCCGCCAAGTACAAACTGTTACACGTGTGTTCAGTGCACGAAGAACTGCGAGGTGGGTGAACGATAGCAGAGTGCTTGTGGGTATTATAATTTTCACCGTTCATGGTTTATTGGAAGATGGGAGTAGTAGAATGTGTGGGCCCTTCACTAAGTATCTGGGCACCAGAATAAGCAAGGCATCAAGTATCATCGTTTTAGTGCGTCATCATTTGTGCATCTAGGGGATGTTTGAAAGCCGCTTCACTGGATACGACACCACATCAACCGGTAGTGCACTTTACCTGTCGAGGGCTGTTTAAATGGTCAACATGCGGGGCGAAGTCGTTCTGGTCGTTGCTTGAGGAGCGAGAGAATGTCCAGAAGTTTCTCTAATTTCAGAAAGGAAACCTGTTCTAGACTCCGCTCCCATGTAACCACGTAAAACTCGGCATACAACGATAAGATTACCAAGGAGTCACCCACAAGTGATGTTACATGTTTCGACAAGCTGGCCGCTGGTTGTGAGAACCGCCTCTCTTTCCTATAACCATACGCATGGCTGCCCTCTGCACGCATCCAAGTTGAGATATCTCAAGTAGCCGTACTCACTTGGGACGAGCGTGATAGAGGAAAAGTAAGCGGTTTCTCTCGAACTTTAACAAAGGATCGACGGACAGCTCCACGCGTTTTCCTAACTCTGACGCAGGTCTGTTTTGTGTGAACCTGCTCTTTGAGGGTGTCAGACACCATCACCTCAAGGTTCCGTTCGCTGCGATACTATGCTGACGAGTGCTCATCCATATATGTCGACATAGATCAAGAGCACTTATATGGGCAGACCCCCGCTTCCTTGTTTCACCAAATACAAGCTGAACTCACTGGTCGATAAGTGATGGACTCCAACCGTTCAGCTCCCTTGCACATAAGCGCAGTCACCACCTGTTTGCACTCTCCTGGCAGCAAATCTCCTTCCATGGACCGCTGAAACAGGCCGGTCAGAGACACGACTGACTCAACCCTTAGCTCATATAGCAATG
This sequence comes from Paragonimus westermani, assembly GCA_008508345.1. Taxonomy (NCBI): domain Eukaryota; kingdom Metazoa; phylum Platyhelminthes; class Trematoda; order Plagiorchiida; family Troglotrematidae; genus Paragonimus; species Paragonimus westermani. The sequence continues at coordinate 2,062 of QNGE01010134.1, forward strand.
TGTTGTAGACGATGTCCGGACATAGAGATTTGTTCGCACTGTCCCACCCCAGCTCGTGTTCCGTTTTTACAGTGGTGAACAGTTTTCAAAGGACATGATCCAACGCCTATAAACCGGTCAGAATGTGTACAAACCTGAGAATAGACGGATGCATAGTGCCTAACCATTAGTTGGGTTTTGTCTGAGTCCATAACAGATTAATTTCCATGCCAACCTGTTAAGGTCGAAGTCTCCGTCTTGGTCCTGGTGCACCGTCAGATATAACGCGGAGTTTCTTTGGCCCTCAGTCGGCTTCACGGCCAGTCCATCTTCATACTGCTGATCTTTTTCACCTTTATGGTATTACACTCGTTTCTCGATCTAGAACAGGCGTTACAGGAATCATGACAGGCCCGGTGGCCACTGCCTGCATCTGCACCTGAGTGTGACACGCAACTCGGCATGGAACCTCGAAGGCTCCTTAGTATGAGAACAGCTGAGGCAGATGCAAACTGTTCCATGGGATTGCAGGTTGTCTTTGCTAAGTGCCAGTAAGTATTAACCGTGATTCCGCTACCACCCCACTTCAAAGTTCACGGCGCCTCCCTAGTTCCTCAAATGGGAATTTCCAGGTATCATGTCAAACACAGGCGGGTGTCCTTGCTCAGGAGTGTTGTAATCGAAATCCATTACAATACTCCTGAGGAAGGCCACTCGAGGTGGTTGAAACGTAGAGTTGTACAACTTGCTCGTAACGTTGTGTTATTCCCAATCTGTTTATCAATAACATGTTAAACACGACGCCCAAACTACTCAACTTCATTCGTACTAAATTTGGTGCGGACATCTTACAACAGGCGGGTGTCATCCGCGATTTTCTATCTGTTCGTCATATGCCCAACAGTGCACGATCAGTTCTTACTGGAGGCGAATAATTTACGCCGTTTAGGTCAGACTGGAGAGCAGGGAACACCAAATCCAATTTTGAATGGCATTCGGCTTGCGACCACTTCGAAGCCGTTATATGTTGGCATAAACAAAATTCGTGGACGCCTGGCCGGAGAAATGACTCAGAAGAACGGTATGAACCTCTGGTAAAAAGTTGGGTTCCCTAATTAGTAGTAGGGACGATGAAGTCTCCCACGATTAGACAGCAGTTGGCTGCTCCAGAAAACAAGATCATTTGACAGCTGGAAATGCTCCAGAAGAGCGGTATATGACGACTCAGATAGTAGGGCTGATCAGTGTTATCGTCATGTTGCACTGGTCTTCCATGACTGTCGTCAGATTCAGCTCTGGTTAGTACTAAGGCAGCATGAACGTCCTCATAAATGAGAAGTATCATGTCCGCCAACGTGGGAGTGTTCCAAGCTATATACATTTCTATATATATATATACATATATATATATATCAACGTTCAACGCGTCTGCTGACAATTACGTTTCTACAAGAGCTAACCCTAAGGATTTGTGGATATGAACACACTCATCCACATCATCCCGCTTGTTTAAGAAGCTTCAGATGTTAGAAAATACTACTTACCCGGGATGAGCTTACCTGCACGTCCCTATAGAGGGAAAGCGATTTGTGATAACGGGATAGTAATCGTCCTTGCCTGAGAGAAGCATAAGAGGTTGGGGATTTCTCCACTTGATGTAAATATCCTGAGTAAACAGGTCGGGCCCCTCTTTTTCTCGTCTGCAGAACAACATCATGCATTCGCGGTTCTCTGAGGTCATGTCCCCTATTTCTACACGTCCACGCTGAGTGCTTTGCTTACCGTTTCAGAAGCATGCGTGCCTCTGTTTTAGGTCTCAGGACGATTGAGCGGTCTTTCCAAAGCATTTACATCATCCACTTTTCGACCAAAGTAAGGCGCTTCTTGGGCAATAACTGTTCCAGTTAGATCTTCCTCCCCAATAGCGAACAGTCTGACAAGCAAATCACAAAAACCAACAACAACATAGTCAAGCCGTAAATGAGATGGTTCGGTGAAACCATCGGGTAGGATGAGTACCATCACGTGCTGGTCCAAAATTTTCACTGAACATTTTTCCATCGGACGACTGTGGGGGTGTATACGTGGCCATTGGAAGCCCGACTAACCTCCATGGCTACGGAGTGGGTGATGGGCACGGCCATCCTTGTCTTCTTTAGTTGGTATCTAACTGACTCCGTTCTTACAACGCGCCGACAGATTTCCCGGGTCGCTCACAACCGCACTGGCGAATATCGACTCATTAGTAGCTGAGGGATTTGTCGATGACAGCAGTCCGAGGCTTTTCTTACAGTACGCTAGACGAATTTTGGCGCACCAGAATATGTAATATTTGCCCTGTCCTCAAATGCTGACTCTTGGAGAGAACTCAGAAAAAACACCCAACTAGATTTGCAGAAAATGCCAACTTCCTCACGAGTAATTCGAGTTCCATGGCCGCGTTTGAAGTTGCACCTATCGGATAATGATTAAGACAGAGCGGTGATGTGATACAACAAACCCGAAGCTGTCACAGACGAAACAGTCATCGTCTAGTACATATATGTATGATTAGTGTACACGTACCCATATGTTGGTTTAGAAATATCGAGTAAAAGTTCGGATGAGACCGGAAATTTGGGAGTATCTCCCATGGTCCGTCGTGAGGATGCACGCCATTCAAACAGAAACAGGAGTCAATTACAGACAACTAAGACTGAGCCAACTGGGCTTCCACGCAGGAATCCCACTACGGGCCAACCAGTGAGGCCTATAGGACCGACATGGCAGTCTCCGCCATAACAATCACACGATGAAAATAAGACAATTATGGAGGAGTATACAAGGCAGGATGAACGAGAAGTTATTGACGAGAGCCAGCGACGGGGGAGAGAACCGAGACATATGGTAACCAATAAGTACATGACATAAATCAGAAGAAAAGGATTACTAGATAGGCGGGAAAGGAGTAAGCTGCAACCCAAGAGCATCAGGCTTACGCTCAGGTTGTACAAGCACCACATTACCTGGAAGAGCATTCTAGTGATCTATGACGAGTCAACATAGACGAGACTCATTTTGCAGAACATATCCCCATGGGCATGCCGAAAGCTCGATGAGTCATCCATACCACACGGAAATCTCTGACACCGTCAAGATTTTAGTGACTGCTGGTCTAGAAGTAACCAGTGATAATGAAACCGAGATTCACTTACTGATTCAAAACAGACAATGCGTACGTGGGTGTGGCAGAAGCAGCTAATCTAATGCGTAGTGTCGTGTATTTCTCATGGTTTGTTTGTGTAAGTTCATGCATAGCCTTCGATGGGATACCTTTTCAAAGTAAACGAGAACTGCACCCACGACATGGACCTGATTTACTACTTTCAACCACTTCTCCCTTGCAGTAGGAAGACTACTGAGGCAACGGCGCTCAAACTTATATATCGATATATGGAGCACTATGGTACTTAAACATATATATATACCCGTTAGCAGTAATACAGACATCTACAATTGTAGATGTCTGCATTGCTGCTAACGGGTAACTCATTGAGTTTGGACTGAAACTTCGTGTGAGCGTTCTCTCCCTGGATAAGCACACTCCAATAGCATGTGTAGTGGCCAACGGTCGTTACTCATTCCATAACCGATTGTGTAGCTTCTCTAAGCGTCCAGACTGCAAGTGCAGTTGCAGCCCGTGGGCTTTCTCGTCTACTTGTTCTGTACGCATGATTTCATGAACATATGGTATGAACTCAATCGGACTTTCTTTGGTCGTAACCAAATGTATTCAAACCTGCTGACACAATTAGGGGATAAATTACGCAAAATCCCTACATGGAATTATCATTCCGTCTAATGAGCCAATCCGGACATCATTTGGAAACTTGTAGGGGATTTCGAACACAGTCTCTAACGCAGGAATATCGCGTGCAGCATATTTATTTTCTGATTGGTCTATTTTCCGTTTCCTAAATTAACTCGAGATGACATAATCCAACCCTAATTTAACCTGAAACGAAGTATTCACCACGGATTTCTCGGATACAACGCACTTCACACAGGAAGTAAAGCACATCAAGAATGAACAGGAAATTTTTTTGCAGTAATTGAAATGCGCATAGTGGAATCCCGTCATGTACATTTCATCACTACGTATGAGGTTGTTTCCTGTAAAGGAAGAAATGTACGCACTGAACCAACAGCTTTAAGGCAGCAGCAAACGAATGTACGGGTCAGATGAAACTCACGAAAACGGGGATGTATATTCATACGAACGATGAAGCGTACTGTTCCCAAGCTCACCCTTATGCTACATGATAATGCAGTTGAGTAAGACTTATGGTGTGCACAACCTGGCGCAGTTGAAAATCGACTTCATGTGAAAACGCATGAAAAACCCACACACCTTCCTATCCGGAGCACCTCACTCTCATTGTTTCCAAACTCGTCCTCATGCTACACGTTAAGATAATAGGACAAGACTTATGGTGTGCGAAAAATCATGCGGCAGATGCTCGCTTTCTCCCTAACGACTCATCATCCATTCTTCCCCCAAGGTCATTTTGTTTGCACATTTCTGAGTGTTGCTCAACGAACCCACACAATCGTAGCACATTTTACTTGGCGGGCTATTGAATGCCCCCGTTTGTCAGTTAGACCAGCTAGAGTTCGTTGGTGTTGAGTTTGACAAAGTCTGTTGTACAATTTCCAAGTTTCAAAAGCCAAAATCTGACAGTTTCCTATTATATTTTTTCTCACGATAGCCATAGTTTTCACGGTGTCTTGGTGCGCGAACAGTGGTCCCACTCTCACCCAACCAATGACCATTTGTTCGAGCTGGTTTAGTTCCGTTTTATCGTCCACCATTGTTGATGGGTGCTTGGTGGTCGATCTGTTATACAAGCACGTTTGTTGCTTGATGTCTGAGGATTTTCACATTCGAGAGGAGAGATTTGATATCCCTGTACATTGATTCAACTAGTGTCATATTGAATCCAGTCTTCCACGAGCGCCTTCTCATTAACCGTTGCGAGGGTATATTATCATTTCGGTCATTGGATATTAGCAAAGGAATTCATTGCATCAACAGACTACGCGTAACACCATATATACTTGAATCCTTAACAAAAGATCCAGCAGCATTCGAAAACCTCTATATATAATAGAACACCTTGCGCTTCAACAAGGACGGAGAATTCCGGCACTGTGCCAGACGGTTGCAGTCGTCCATTGTGGACATTGCCACCGACCCTAACAGTTATAACGTCGTCGAGCCTGACCCTGATTTCTGGATCAGCATTCTGCCAGTAAACGAGCAAGTTTAGTACTCGTCACACTAAGTCGCTTTTTTCCCAGGTACTCAACTGACAAACACGAAAAGCAAAAGGTCTTTGAAGAGAGGTACCGACCCTTTATTCGACGAAATTTACAAGTGGTCTCCGATATCGCTACAAATGGCAACGACACGCGATTTAGCTAGAGCGGCTAGGGGCCGGCCGTCGAAGAGCGAGTGAACCGGAAAAATGTGACACGTGTGTCTTTTGGATTCGCACTACAGTCGCAAGACATGCAGACAAACGATCGGACAGCATGCATCAAGTGAGCTTTCTTAATAGCCTAGGTACAATATGCAACTGAGTTTTGGAACTATTCTACACATCACGTCGTAGGCAGGCCAGTGAATTCTCCAGGCCGCTACACAGCTCACCCCTAGAAAGGTACCGTGAAAACAACCCTTCGATCCTGATAAGGATACCTGGGGCCAGCCACCCTTGGCCTGGTTTGGTTCAAGGCTTAACAGCTGATATTCAATCAGCCTGTGATTGGTACCACAATCCCCAGACGTTGCAGGTAGAGGAGCACTAATGCATACAGTTCATATCAAGCTCCCACTCGAGTATCCTCCATAAAGTTGCCGAAACAACCGTGAAAAGAAGTGAATGTTCGAGGCGAGGCGTTCATGTAACGTTCAAGCACAACCAACACGGGATCGAGGATAATCGCCATCGATGATGCCACGTGCGACATGTCACCGTCGGAAAGACAGCCGGCAGAAACTGAAGCGAAACCGGCTAAGTATCAGTAGAAAAGTACATGACGTACTCAACCAAATCACGCAGCTAATACAAACATTTGAGAGGAAAAACTTGGGCAAACGCGTTTTTTGTTTTGAAAACGATTTGTTTTGTATTTTCAAAAACAGTTCGCGAATTCTCTTGTTATGGCGGGGAAATAAAACGACGTTTGACAAACGCTAGCCCTCTATGGGGCGTTTCGGCCAGTGCACTCTAGAACGCGAAAGCGTTAAGTCGGGTGCTGACGTCATCGGCGAAATCGCGATGCCTGTTGAGGACGATGCGCTTGGGCTATACTGTTTGGAGACAGTTGCCGGTGTGGGCAGGGAGTGCGGAGGAGCATTGAAGACTCCCCTCTCCCTTCGTTGTAAGCAGACTTAAAACGGCCGATGTTAACCATGTCCCGAATACCCTGACGTTCGGGCACGTAGAAACGATCCTTCTGTTGAAGTACTTTAAATGGACCATCGTAAGGTCGCTCGAGCGAGCGTCGTAAACCATCCACGCGTACAAACACATGCATGCAATCGTGGAAGTCTTTGGGAATAAACATCTCGCGGCCTTGTTCTCGTGTGTCCGTGACACAGAGGCGGCGCATGTGCTAAACGAGCAGCTTGGCATAAGCTGCATCATCTTGAAGGGCGTCGGTGACGGGTGAAATGTGATCGCCAGGATGACGCAGTGGTTGGCCGTACGGAAGCTCGGAGCTGGAAACGTAAAGATCGGCCTTAAGGGCGGTGTGGATGTCGAGTAAAACCATTGGCAGGGTTTCTTTCTAACGGATTGCATCGAATGCGGCCAATCGGGGCCGACCCGTGGCGGTGAACCTTAGCTTGTTGGCAGGCTGGACCAGATCGTGCCAACGTGCGAAGATTCTTTTGCACGCTAGGTCAGACGCACCTAGCGGAAGTGAGCTTGGCCTTGGTCCGAATGCCAGAATGGCGATGTGCAGCGTGTCGAACACGAGTCGTCGAAAAAGAGTAGGAACTAGTTGACGTGAGTGTCAAGTAGAGCTATCGCAAAGGTTATTGCTTGCAGACGCTGGTAAAGGTTGATCAGTCAGCCGTAGGAGGCGCGGAACTTACTTTCTGAACGTTTTGCGTTGGCCATGGCGGTTAGGTCGCTTGAGTCTTGACGAACTGGTGCCGACATCAGTGATAAAGCGTCCTCCAAAACATTATCGCTGCTTAAAGCGTGACGTACATCAGACGCCAACTGAGATACGCAGTCCAGATGTCGAACTTCTTGAGGCAAACGTCTTTCAGACCTACTGCGGAAGGCAAAGGCCAACGGTTTGTGGTCGGTGAAAATCACAACCCGGTTTCCCTCGAGTGCATGTCGAGAATGACGACCAGCCGAGTAAACTGCTAACAATTCACGGCCGAACGTTCCATACCTTGCTTCAGCCGGAAGTAAACGTCTGGAAATGAAAGCAAAGGTTTCCAGTGTCCATCGCTGAACTGTTGAGGTACGGCGCCGACTGCGGTGTCTGACGCGTCAACAGCTACACTTATTTCCGCGGCTGGGTAAAAGTGGTGCAACGTAACGACGGTGGCTAATGCATCCTTAATTCTATCGTACGATTCGACGACTTTTGTTGGTAACTCTACGACTCCGTTGACACGGTCGTGGAGTTAATCGGTTGAAAACTGCACAAGCTGAGTGTAGTGTGGAATAAACCGCCTATAGTAGCTGACCATCCCGTTTACTTGGCGGAAAGCAGGGAGGGTGGTAGGACGGGGACAATCACGGATTACTCCTTCCTTGTCTGTTAGCGGTAGAATACCGTGCTGGTCAAAATGGTGCCCTCAAACCTCTGTTGCTGGCTGGCCAAAAACGCGCTTTTCTGCATTATTCGTTATGCCAAAAGTGCTAATCTGTCGAACATCAGAGGAGTCTGGTGTTCTTCTTCAGAAGCGCCTGAAACTAATAGGTCGTCCGTGTATAGGTGGACGAAACGCCGACCCCGTGTGACGTCGTCGATGAAACATTGAGACGGTTGTGCGGCGTTTCGCAAACCAAACGGCATACGTAGAAATTCGAATAAACCGAATGGTGTGATGGAGGCTATCTCGGCGACATCCTCGTCCGCAACCTGGATCTGGTGGTATGTGCGCACCAGATCACACGGTTACCATGAAGACTAGCTGTAACGCGGGGTCGGGTACCTGTTGGGTACTGTGGCGTTATTGAGCGAAAGATAATCTACACAATCGTGCCAATCGCTTGACGTTTTAGGGACCGTATGGAGTGGAGGGGCCCAAGGGCTACTGGACGGGCGGATGCTTCCGAGCTCGATCATGTGCTCGAACTCAGCGCGGACTATTTTATGTTTGCCCAACGTCAACCTGCGAGCTGTGGCGAACATCGGCGGGCCTGTCGTCACAATGTGGTGCCTCGTGGTACCTCTGACAGCAAGCAGAGATGAAGACTGTCGAAAAACAGTCGGATACTCGTCGACTAGAAAACCAAAAGAGTTACGTTTCGTAGAGCTTTGATATACGGGACTGATCAGCACATCATCGGTCAAAATCCCGGTAACCTTAAGCCTTATCGTTTGATCGACTAGATGGTGTCGTCCGGTATCTACCAAAAGCTTGAGGTGCTGGAGAAGGTCGATGCCAATAATCGCCATTTGGACGTCGGCGACCGGAAAAATCTAGCGTAAAGGCCTACGGAGACTTAAATTAGGTGTGCGAGAGCGCTGACCGAACACTATCATAGTGGTTCAGTTGGCCGCATAAAGTTTGGAAGTGTTTGGTCTGTTTTAATTGTGGGCCTCAGGTGGGATCACGCTGACCTCAGCACTTGGTCGGTGAGATGGCGAATCAACAACTCGTGAACTTTTAGAAAGAACAGACGACCAGGCAGGCAGGTTACGTCGTT
>QNGE01010138.1:0-10978 GCA_008508345.1 Paragonimus westermani
TGAGGTGAGCGGCGGCCCGAGCCACAGTACCTTTTGGTGAGGTTCATAGCTGTTATGATGATGAGTTTTCGTCAGCTGCCAACTGAGTTCGCTAAAATGACCTATCGAACACTTTCAGCCGAGAAGTACGGCTTGCAGTTTCACTACTTCCCCACCCAATACGGTATGAAGTTGTCAACGTGATGAATAATCGGTCACTTACAGTACAATTTATGTGCTTTTGTGCGCCGCATCCGCTGCCGACCATTTTTCTGGTCGCCCTCATGGATGACGCATAGTCCATATAGCAATTCGCTTGAAACTACCATTGTCGAGATAGTAAGATCAAGCAGGCATGTTTCACATGAAATCATCGATCGATGGGAATGTGATGACATGCCAGCAAACAATCGAACTCAGACAGCCGAAATTAAAAGTTTCAGCAAAATTCAAGTTAATGATGGGGATCCGCGTCGGCTCATTGTACTGTTTTAGAGCGAAACAAACCAAACCGGTTTGACTGCTTCTGGTCAGATATGACAACAACATTGTGTTCATTTGTCACAGAAAGCATAAATTATCATACCTGTGATTATTATAAGAAAGTTACTCCAATTACTGTAACGTGAAGATGATCAGCACTAACTGTGGACGGTGCCAACCAATAAGAACGAGTGACAGGACGCAAGCCAATAAAAGTCAAGGAAGTTATTTTTGTCTCATATATATTGATTCGCATTGAGACATTATTGAGATTCAATCTGTCGTGTAGTGAATACACCGTTCTTGATATCACCACTTGACTTCTTCTACATGGTGACAGAGGTGAAAGACCAGGATCTGCCAAAGATGACGTCCGTTGGAGGTCTGAGCATAGTACCACCAGCCCCACTGAAGCTGAACGAAGACGATGATCTTGCCAGCCGATGGAAGACATGGAAGCAGAAGTATGAGGACTTCCGTACGCTATCTCGTTTGGCGACTACTGAGAAAGAATATCAACTCGCCATGTTTCGGCACGCAGTCGGAGACGAGGCAGTGAGACTGATGAATACATTTTCATTCGAGCCGGAAGAAGACGCCGGTGATTGGGAGGTGATGATGAGGAAGCTAGAACAGTTTTGCTTGGGCCAAATGAACGATACGTTTGAACGCTACAAATTTAACAGCCGCACACAGGGACCAAGCGAATCAATGAATCACTTCATTCAAGCGCTGATGTCTATGTCCGAGTCATGCGGTTTCTGCAAATGTATGCAGGACAAGTTGATCAAAGATAGGTTGATCATTGGGATGAACGATGCCAACATCACCAAACGTTTGCTGAAAGACCCGAAATTGAGTTTGAAGCAATGCATAGATATTTGCCGCAGTGAGGAGGCAGCCGACAAAAAGGCAGAAGCCCTCAGAACTCACTCGACAGAAGAAATCCACCGGATCAACGCAGAATACAACCGGAATCTGAAAGGATGCTCCTTCTGCGGAAGACGTCATGGTGCGCTAAAGGAACAATGCCCGGCATGGAAGAGAAGGTGTGCAAAATGTGGAAAAGCCAACCACTTCGCGAACTGCTGCAAGAGCACTTCGATAAATTCCAACCGAGCACCATACTCCCCGACCATCAGTGCTGTGAAGATGGAAGAACAACATCCAGGAGTACGATCGGCGGAAATCGAACTCGATGGAAAAAGGATCAACTTCCAGTTGGATTCGGGAGCAGGTGTCAGTCTCGTTCCACGATCTTGCATTCCCACGGTGCCGCTGAGCGCCACGAACTTAACGCTTCGCATGTGGAACCGGACTGCTGTGAAACCTGCAGGAAAGTTTACAGCAACCCTCCGCAACCCAGCCAACGGAAAGCAGATCCAACAAGTGATTTTCGTGGTCGAGGAAGATTTCCTGCCACTTCTGGGAGTCGAGGCTATTGAAGCGCTCGATCTGGTAACGTTCCACTGTATCAATGCTATAACTACTGAATTATCACATATTTGCGAAAAGTATCAGGGCGTTTTTGATGGCTCCTTGGGAAGTTTCCCGGGCATTTGCAAGCTATCAATAGACCCAACCGTACGACCAATCGTGTTACCTATGCGTCGCCTACCGTTTGCGATAAAGGATAGTTTCGAAAAAGAGATTTCGCGTTTGGAGAATCTGGGAGTGATCAGGCGTGTGGAAGTACCTACTGACTGGGTAAGCCAAGTTACCGTTGTTACTAAAAAGTCTGGTGAATTGCGCGTCTGCATCGACCCAAAGCCACTGAATGCAGCTTTGAGGAGAGAACACTATAGACTTCCATTATTAGAGGATATTCTTCCGTGTTTAGCTGGCGCAGGTTACTTTACGAAGGTTGATTTATCAGCCGCTTTTTGGCACGTAAAACTTGATGAAGAATCCAGCTTTCTCACCACCTTTGGAACTCCGTTTGGTCGATACCGCTGGCTTCGACTTCCATTTGGTTTAAAAGTTTCGAGCGAAATTTTCCAAAAGCGCCTCATTCAATCCGTAGAGAACCTCACTGGTGTTGTGTGCATAGCGGATGACGTTTTGATACACGGTCGGACTAAGGCAGAGCACGACCAAAACTTAGAAAGATTCCTTGCTAGGTGCCAACAACTAGATATCAAGCTCAAAAAAGAAAAGATTGAATACTGCGCGACTGAAGTAATTTTTCATGGGCATTTATTAACAAAGGACGGACTCAAGCCAGATCCAGCTAAGGTAGAGGCGATTAGAGATATGCCGCCACCAACCGACGTGAAAGATGTATCGCGTTTCAACGGCATGATCAACTATCTGAGCAGATTCTTGCCTCGTTTAGCTCAAATAATGCAGCCTATTAGGCAACTTACACACAAAAACACTGTATGGACGTGGGGCGACCCACAGGAACAGGCGTGGCTGAAGGTGAAGCAACTGATCATGAAAGCACCAGTTTTACGCTATTACGACCCACGACTGCCGTTAGTCGTCCAGTGCGATAGCAGCCAGAGTGGTATCGGAGCCGTGTTGCTACAGAATGGACAACCTCTGGATTTTCGCAGCCGAAAAATGATCGATGCCGAGACCCGGTATGCACAAATCGAGAAAGAACTACTAGCAGTTGTGTTCGCCATGGAAAAGTTTAATGACTACACTTTTGGAAGGAAGACGACAGTTCAAACCGACCACAAACCGTTGACCACCATTGTTAATAAGCCGTTAGACAAGGCTCCGCGCCGTTTACAGTCTATGCTGGTACATCTACAGAAGTATGATTGTGATATAATTTACACCCCAGGAAAGGATATGGTACTAGCCGATACGTTATCGAGAGCACCCGTACCTACATGCGAAGACAAAGGGGCAGAATTCGATCAGGTCCATCTCACACTGGCCGAACCAGACGAGCGGATGTCACGAATACGTGAAACCTTCGCAGAGGACGAAGAAATGCAAAAACTCATGCAACAAATCCGAGAAGGTTGGCCGGATAATACCCGATCTGTGGAAGAAATAATCCGCCCGTACTTCAAGGTTCGAGATGAGTTGACTACAGAAGACGGACTGATTTTCCGTGGGAACCGCCTTGTGATCCCCAGACCGGCAAGGAGAGCAACACTGCAGGAACTACACCGTTCCCATTTGGGCATCAACGGATGCATAAGGCGTGGGAAGGAAACTGTTTACTGGCCTGGGAGTACGAGTCAAGTTAAAGATTTCGTGTCCAACTGCGATGTCTGTAATCAACACGGTAGTCGTCAACCGAAGGAACCTATGCACCGTCGCACCGTACCACATCGACCATGGCAACATGTGGCAGCTGATTTGTTTTCACATGCAGATAAGACGTACCTCCTAGTCACCGACTACTTCAGCGATTTCTTCGAAGTCGAAAAGCTTAACACAACCTCATCGGAAGAAGTGATCAACAAACTGAAAAGTCAGTTCGCACGATACGGGATTCCAGAACGCGTCAGATCAGATGGTGGTCCACAGTTCGCATCTCATCAATTTGCAGACTTCGCTAATAAATGGCGTTTTGCACACGAGATTTCCAGTCCTTATCACAGTCAGTCTAATGGAAAAGCAGAATCAGCCGTCAAAGAAGCAAAGAAAATAATGAAGAAATGCCTTGCAGCCAAAGAAGATCCGTACTTGGCCCTGCTAGAGCACAGAAACACACCGTCTGCCGATATAGAACTGAGTCCCGTACAAAGACTTTTCGGGCGACGAACGAAAACCAGGATACCTTTGGTTGAAAACGCTTTAGATCCACATCAAACCCCATGGACGGTAACACGACAACGTTTGAAAAAACGCATGGAAAGGGAAGCACTGATATACGACAGAGGGTCGCGGGAATTACCACAACTGGCAGAAGGTGATTCAGTTTGGATACAACCACTTGGGGCAGGAACAAACACCTGGCAAAAAGGAACAGTTGTTAGAGGAGCAGGCGAACGATCGTACGAAGTACTAAGTACTAATCAAGGACTACTGCGAAGAAACAGGGTGCACTTGCGTAAAGGATCCACGTCGACACTGGATAATAGTTCTAGCCTAATCGAGAACAATCGGGAACATGAATTCGTATTGAGAAACCGGAAGATCCCCAAAGTTATTTAAAAAACAACGAAGGATGTGGACGGTGCCAACCAATAAGAACGAGTGACAGGACGCAAGCCAATAAAAGTCAAGGAAGTTATTTTTGTCTCATATATATTGATTCGCATTAAGACATTATTGAGATTCAATCTGTCGTGTAGTGAATACACCGTTCTTGATATCACCACTTGACTTCCTCTACACTAACTACACGGCAATTCCAGCGTTAATTGAATAGTTAGCCTTATTTGCCTTTGACCCTGTCCCATTTTTGTAAAATCTTTGTCAAACCACTCACAACCCTATGAACTCATAATTTTCCGAAATAGTGGGTGGTCATTTTCATTAATAGACTACTTTTCGCGAGCCGTAACCATTGATTTCCCGCTTATCCACATTCCATTTGGATGTTACCCCTACCAGGTTTTTCGGTAATGATACTCCAGTCTTGTGAATGTTCAGTTTAATCTGACCTATCAACAACATTTCTGCGTTGAATACGTGCGCAAACCTTGTGTGCGTGGCGACTCGCTTCCAGATCATCTTCATAGTTTGTGCACACTCACGTCTCTTACGATATCGCCAGTAGGTTGATCAGTCCGTTGTTATTTACACTCACTCGTGGCACCAAAGGTAAATTTGGATTACTTCAGAATGTCCTATATCTAGTCAGTCGTGTAAGGCTTAGAAAAGCGAAGAGCTTGGTATGCATTTGGCATTGTCAACCAACCTCAAATGTCCGCACTTTGAAGTACACACGTAGGTTTTAGTTTACTGCGTCATTAGCGTTAGTGTTGATACGTACTATTCTCTTAACATGATTTTTCCGATTTGAATCGTCTTAATTGTGCACTTTCAACGACCTCTATACAACACACTAACAAGTTAATTGTTACTTGCCATCGACTACTTCTCTCACGTCCGACTCAAATTCTCCGTTACACCTGCTTCCAGTACACTTTCAATGTCGACTCCGCGTACTGGATATCCACAGTAAACGTGTTCGTTCACTTTCGTGTCGTGAATGGTCCTGAAATGGGTTTGACATCACAACCGATGACAATCATTGAAATTGACTGCGGAATAAATTGATCTGAATCAATCGATCTCGACTCACAAATTCAATGTCAGATCTCTAATGTCATAAGGAAGGTATGTAAATTAACCGGTGTACTAAGCGAAATCATTTTCTGTCCGTTTGGGAAGTAATTCATCTCTGTGAGGTTGAATGGTGAGTATTTTCAGATCTGTTCGGGAACTGCATAGGAGAAATTCACTGGATGCTCAGTCTGTGTTCTTATGACACCCTATGTTGTAAATTGAAAACTCCTAACATCAACCGCTGTCGNACACCCTATGTTGTAAATTGAAAACTCCTAACATCAACCGCTGTCGCGCTTAGACCTATGTGACCGTAGTGCTTTTTGAGGTTATCACATCACATGCACTTTTACGCTGAGCAAATATTCTGTATGCGCAAGATGTTTGGTCACGTGCGCTTGGACTCACGTGCTTATCGCAGTCGGCCTTTTGCTTCGCCGAATCGTCCTGCGATGTACACGGACAGGTGGGTGGGACAAGCTAGGGACATACACACGCGATCAATGGACTCAATAGCCTAGCCGACGCACCTAAGAGAAAGGTTAAGCTAGTGTGTGTATAACTTGACAGGCAACAGGTGGGACTTCCAGGGTTTGTCCCTTCGTTGCCTTCTCTTACCTGACATATACACACCTAGATTTCAGTAAACTACATGGTTGCTATGATGACTGTCGTGTTACGCAGGTAATTTTCACCGTTTTAGTTGTAACGCTGAAGCCTGGTGGGAACAGAACTCGGGAGTAGAACTTTGAGAGTTTGTAGAGAAGTAGTTGAAAGTTTTGAGTCACATTTCCGAGTGATTATGCCACCCTGCTGCTCTCCACATCAGCCTAATCGATGCATCATACAAGTCTATTCTGTACTACGGAGGGTCTCTTCTGTTGTCACTTTTTAACTGGTCCTCGAATTATGGTATGTAAGGGTGGCTCAGATGTGGGTGAATCACCATCTTCTCAGAGCTGATCCGTATGACAGGGCATACCTTTTCAAAGATGACACGTCTACTGTGTGAATTAAAGCTTCTGGCACTGGAGGTATCCACTGGTCATAGTGACATCCCATGGATACCATCGATAAACAGAAGTTAAGAGAAGTGGTTGGTTCTTCATCGAGTTTACCAAAAGGTGATATAGTTGTAGATGACTTCGCTTGTTCATTTTCTGATGATGACAATGGTCTTTTAGATGAGACCCAACTGTGAAAAGTCAGGGCTTCGGCTGGATTCGAACCAGCGACAGACACAACATGCCTCAACGCGGCAAGCACCGATTCTTCCTGGTGGCAGCAATTCATAACTTTGTTGTCTTGCTTACCACAATAATACAAAGCTTTTCATCCATTCTCATATTCAGGTAGTTTTGAGCTCACAAACATTTGAATGACGTTTAACTCATCGGTAAAATCACGCAGTATGGTTTCGCTAGGTACCTTCGCAAAAGAACACTCCGCAATTTTACCCACGTTGATGTAAATATATAAACTGGGTCCGACGACAGCTGCATGCCAGGTCGCATATTGAATCCATCCGAATGCCACCTGGACCGTTGTTCTGACGATGAGACCTGGCACGCTGCTGTCATTCAGGTTCTGCTACGACGGTTGTCTCTTTGTTAAAGTCGACTTTCGCCATCAGTTACTCTTTCTGTTAGTTTGTTCCAATTCACGCTGGTGAAAGTGCCATAACATTCCGAATACTTGGAACTAACCCTAGAATGATGTGCACCAAGAACACCAATACATGGGTTATACGTTTCAACAGGACCACAAACAGAAACACTCATCTGCGCACGACAGCGGCCTCAAAACGTCACGGTTATCATGGACGTCAATGCTTCGTTTCCTTATATAGCAAGAACCATTTAATGCGATGCAGCACTCCAATATTCCTTCTTGTATTTTTCCTGCGGTCATTTTGATGTCAAAATCCACGTTGTTGCCTCACTACTGAATGGTATTGGTATGAGTAGTATATTGTGATCGCTCGTCCCCATTACAAGCAGACATTGCTTACCACTGAATCGCCGGCAAAAATTTACTCCAAAACAGCTAAGTTTTTATTGTGACATCTTGTTGAAAACCCACAGGAGTGGGCACAATTTAATCAACACGGCTGTCTCAGGAAGGCGTAACCGGAATTAGATTTCCGCACTGACGAGCTCTGGTACGAGCCAAACTCGGGCGCAGTGTTTCTTTTCGTAAGAGGCTGGCTGAACAGCCTGTGAGACTACGTAAGCCGCAATCAATTGTAAGTTTCGACGCATAGCAATTGAAATCCTCACTACTTATCAATAAATAGTCATATATTCGATAACCAGGAGTTTTCTAAATCCACAAATTGTTGCAAGAGGGGAAAGGTGTCATTTGCAAAATGCTCGAGAGCGACTGGGCAATTAGATCTAGTCTGAGTCGTTCGGAGTGCGACAGTACCGAAAAGCCAAATTACTCACAAATTGCTCACAAGTTGTCCTGAAACCGTGAAGGAAACAGGTTTAGTTGAACATCCTTATGGCTGTATTGCTTGTTGCTGAAGGTGTAAAAAAGTGAATGGAAGTAGACAAAAAATGTAGATGGGGGCCCTGGTGGACAATAATATCGTCGATGAACATTAAAATAACACCTTAGCAACTTTCCGTCAGGTACGCTTAGTTGTTGACCTATGTGAATGGGCTATGAAGATGGTTAGGGAACTTGTAGTGCAGATTGGTTCGCACATGTTCGCTGGTCGAGCAAAATTTTAAAACTCTCAACTGGTTCAGCAGTGACCACTGAGCTTGACAGCGAGTACAGATTTTAACTGTGAAAGAGCTCTGTCTACAGAGTAAGCTGTTCATTCCATTGTTCAGCTTCGACGAAAGACCCTTCGAGCGTTTGCTCTTCTTTAGTAGTGAACGAAATACCCGTAGACGATTTGAAGTATGGATTATTTTGTGAATGAGAAGTGGGTTTTTTCAAAGGTGCGTGTAATGCATTGAGAAGTTTCCTGATTCCGTTAGTTTCCTTGGATAAGAGATTTTCCAGAGCCCTAGAATTCCTTTAGTGGTCCTCCTCAGAACACTTTCAGTGAGTGCCAAATCGCTTTTAAGATAAGGACGACAGGCTTGTGTGTTTGTATCAGGAGGCGGATGGAGTACGGAGATGGACCTAAAGGAAAAGATTTTACGGTAGAAGGTTTCAAAAATTCTTTATAAAAGGTAGAATATTATTTGTGCTTTTTAGAACTGACTGTGGAATTTGTGAATAGGCTTGAATTGCTTATCACTGAGATCTCTGGATCCCGTTCCGTTATGGATACGAATGGTTTATTGCCACGTTTGACGGTAAATATGCATGAATTGACATCTGTTGACATTAGAAGGCAAGTTATTTACCGTACTTCACAATTTTCCTTTTTATTCGTGATGAAACTTATTATGATAGAAAATGGTAAACATGTGAGAAAACTTCAGTCTAACCTCAAACTTCATCATCCCAGGCATTTTAAGCGAATGAAGGACGAGTGTTTTAGGTAACAGAAAACTGTTGCGAAAACCGCGATATGGCATATAGTGTTCAAATTATATCCATGACATCCTTATCTACATGTCACTGAAGCTTAGTGTTGGGGATGTTACATGCCCCCAAAAATTGTCCACTTAACCGGTAATGAACATTTACCACTTTTGTTAATTTGAAATCCTCTAATTCACCATCATTTTTTAATTTCTGGGGCCGATTTACACACTGGACGCTAATTCGCCTGTTATTCACCTGGTCGCTTGACGAGCTATAAATAGGCATGAGCTGCATTTTTGTAATTTGACTTCGGACTGAGACGGTAAACGCTCTCTTTATGGAGACCAGTGTTTTTCTTTCGTAGTCTGCTTGGAGATCAGCTCTTTGGGGTAAAACAGCGCGTACAGTATCACTGCGTCGCAGGAATTGTTCCAACTCAATTGCATCCGCTCGGTCGTTCCGCGTTATGACATTTAGCCAGTTCGTGAACTTTCATCGTCAACCATGGAGGACAAAGGTGGAGAGCAGCAGTTGCGAATGGGCCAACATCAAATCAATGCTTTCATGCAGGTTTAGCATACGTAAAGTAAGGCAATTAGGATAACTACTACAAAATCCCAAACCACTGTTATTCAACAACCCGGCGGGGTATAAATTAACAGCAGGAGGTGCCTATAAGGTCCAATCCGCAAACAGGTGGATCAGGCGGAATTATCGGCCTTATGAGTGGAACGTGAGGTGAGTCATTGAAGCGCTCGTCACCAAGCCGACACACGCGTGTGCTGTTGATTGTGCACGCCCAGAGCAAGTCACAGAATGAACGCATGTCAACCGTGTCCGTTAGAATGTAACAGCAACCTTCCTTTCAAATCGGCCAATTCACCACCTCAGTGGCAGAACTAATGCAAATTGAAATGGTTACCACATTGAGCTTGGTCGACTGGGAATGAGTTGTCTTCCAGACCACTGAACAAGCATTCCTGAAACTGCGAGGTTGACTGGTCGACGAGGCGGACCAGATGCCAAAGCAACCGAACAACTTTGCATTAGTGTTCGAGCCTGAAGAAACAATGACAAACTAAGAAAGCCCTGTAGTCTTGTCGCGTAATTTTTGCCCACGGTTCTTTTTTCCATGAGGGTCATTCGGACTTAATTTAACCTGCTATCTTCAAAAAGCAGTCGCATTTTGATATGGAAAACAGTAGGCATGAGCCTGATATAAGCATGATGCGCAAATATATAATGGAGTACCGAGCGAACAATAACGCAGCCGTAACAGAAATTACACAATTATTCGACCCAGAGAGAGGCCGATAAGGGGAAACATAGGTCTAATAGGCGAACACCAAAAAATTAAGGTATATGCTCTAGATTCAGATAACAAGTTGAGAAGCCATGCTATCAGCGATTTTCAATGTACACTACGGTTCGGATGATGTCATCTGTATAGACATCAGTGAATGGTCAATCGCAGAATTTTCAACCCACTAGCCTGTCAGTGGTCCATGAACATTGATCAACGGAGTATTCATGCTAGGTCTGATTTCGTTTGAAAACATTTAGTTTGAAAACATTTAGTCCAAATTTAACAAGATTCGAGAAAATTCATAGCAAACAACATTACGGAAAACGTCAATATCAGTTGAAGTAATGGAGAGTTTTGGGCGTAGAAAATGAGAGCAGTTGATAAACCGTGTTAAAACTAGAACAACCTAATCAATCTTCATTGGAGCCGACAAATTTTCACTTACGGAACCGACCACGTTGAAGGCATTTGATCAATCGATTGAGAGTAACATAACAAGAAAGACCGACCGTACAA
>QNGE01010140.1:0-10969 GCA_008508345.1 Paragonimus westermani
CGTTCGATAGCGTGTAGTTGGGACGGTAGGGGTGCGCGATCACTTGGTCACCTAATCGGGTTACACAATCTTTGATGGTTGGGTCACGTGTTCCGACTACAAGCTGGGCGTTCACCACACCGGATACCATCTGGAGAGCGCCAGCAGTTGGCCAAAACAACGTGGAGGTCGAACGTCTGTGTTGACACGAAATATGAATACCCTGATAAATCCGTTGAGTGGAGTGGGTAGATCTCACCTGCCCAGCTGGGGTCCTTGGGACCATTCAAATCACTGACCAAAAACTCTACCCAAGAAGACAGTGTGTCACAGTCAGTGGTATATCTGTACTCGTACCATTTCCATCCACTCAAGTTAGCTCCGATTCCATCCTTATTTACCTTCCTTAGTCAACTTTTCTTTTTCTGAGGAGTCCCATATCGTTGTTGGGTGAGCAGTGGTCACAGCCACTAAGTATACTAGCAGAGTCCTGATGCTATGAGAACGGAACCATTTGGCCGTCATATGAACGGTAGTTCCATGGGAATCGTTTCGATCGAGTAGCAGGTTCACATTGCTGCACACGGCCTCTGCGAAATGGATCAGGACTTCGAAGTGCCAGGTGGGCTATGCGCATATTATAACGTAACTTCATAAGCTATCTGCTGGTTAGTGGTTGTGTGGCTGACCTTCCTCAGCTACATGGCAGGATTTGCTTTTTTAGAAGACACCCAGAACGGTCAGTATAAATCTGGAACAAG
The DNA here is from genome assembly GCA_008508345.1 of Paragonimus westermani. Classification (NCBI taxonomy): domain Eukaryota; kingdom Metazoa; phylum Platyhelminthes; class Trematoda; order Plagiorchiida; family Troglotrematidae; genus Paragonimus; species Paragonimus westermani. The sequence goes on from QNGE01010140.1 coordinate 741, forward strand.
GTTCGCAAGCCGTTGACTTCGTGATGCTCTCCAGAAAAGTGATCCACACAAATAAAAGATGAAAAATTCTTGCACACCAATGACAAAGAGCTCAAGGCAGATGCTTTCTAATGGTTAAGATCTAATCTACACATTGCCAAGGGGTGTCAAAATGTAATAGTTTGACGATAAGTGATCTGGTTGTAGACTAAATATAAACTGTTAACACATAACGAAATTGAACAATCATGCATCCCTCCAAGAACAAATAGCGTGACTGCTGAAAATGGACGATGATATAACAGCTTACGTGCTGGCCTGCTGGCAGTCAGATAGTAGTGTTCAACGTTAACTCGTCTGAGATATTCTGATTGTGAGTTGTCGATATTGGGTCTAACAGAATAAATACTATGCCATTTTCCAAGATGATCTATGAACCAATCCCATCATCGTCGTCGCGTTTGTGGTGAGAAGTTTTGTGTTACTGATTTCTATGTGTTAGTTCGGGCATCGGATGTCCTTATTTCTTTGCTGACCAACTTCGCGCTTGTGATTACAAACATCGTTCTGACGGACTGGTTGTTTTCATTCAGTGCTGATCTCTGTTGATGGTGGGTGTGCGAGCGTGCACTTACCGGCTACCAGGTTTTCGTCTCACTCCTCGAGGCATACAGAGAATACTCCGCTATCACAACGCATTAAACTAAAACAAAGTTGGCGTTGAGTTTGCAGCATCCTGTCGTTGGCGTTCTTCAGGTAGATGATTGATAATAACACTTGTTCTCAATTATATTTTAGCGAAATGTTGTGAAATGAAACAGAGTATTTGTTACTGGTGAGGAGTCTGACGGATTTCGTGATTTGAGATCTACTGAGTTGCAAAAAATCGGGGCTTCTAAGGAATTCGAACCAGCGACAGGAACACCGTATCTAAACGTGACTTCGCAGCCCAGCTGGTAGAGCACTTGCCACATTTAAGCATGCTGTTTCCGTCGCTGGTTTGATTTCCTCCAAAGCCCAGTTTTTCGCAGTTGGTTCCCTTTGAAAGTTGTTTATTGTTCAGTTCCTTCGTTCTTGAACTTAGGTTTATAATCCGGACTTGTAGTCTACAGCGCAGTGAAGCGTTGGCTTACACACCCCGTGCATTTCTGCCCGGTTCCGTCCGCTTAACTGACGTTTTCTGTTGTTGATTTTCGCCTGCGATTCCACGCTCGTCAAACCGACTTCGTCTAGTGGTGACTCGTTAGAGCTCTTGTGTTTTTTGTAACTCACTTGCCATGTGTTTTGGTTATATCCCTCGTTCGCGCTGAGGTATTCCACTAAATATCGCCTCCAGTTCACACTCTCATCACAACATGGTCACTGATTCGATCCCTTTATGGCTATGAAGCCTAGGTTTTGTAAACAAGACAGTAACCAACCTATGTGATATTTTGTCGTTGGATGGAAATTACCATATAGCCTGTGGCCGGTTCCTAATGTTAACATCGAGTTAGCATAACCCCAGTTCTGACCCATTAAGTGAACTGATTTGGACGTAACTTAAATCTTCTGCCGCAGCTGTTGCATGTGACGCTAAGTTGGAGATTGTAGAAACTTGGTTTACCATGCCGTGATAACGACGACCGTCTACCAACACTAAGGTCACGAGTACGGGCTCTAGCTGACGCGATTACTGCCGACTAGGTTTGAGCATTCCGACAGTGTCTAGTTCATACGTGTCGTGGTGTTCCACTTAGGTGCGAAATTTCATGGGGTTGTAAAACCTGGAAATCGCATTGACCTTGCTGATTGGTGCATGAGCGCCCATGGTGGAGTGGAATCGATGGCTCGTTGTTGGACGAGAATTGCTCCCTTCACATTCAGGTTGAAAGTCATTGAAAGTATCTTTGGTTCAGAAACTGTTATTCTTTGTTTTACCTTATATTATTCCTAGGCTTTCAGTCAGCTGGACAAAGTTATCATCCTCTGTTTCACTCCTCCTTACACCCAGGGTTTCCAGCAATTCGGCTAAGTTACCATCTTTATCCATGAAACCACAAATAAATTCATCTTAACATTTCATTTAACTTCCTTCATGCTACAGTACAATGCGACTACTTCGGAAACTGTTAGACCAAAAAACTAAGTTGTCAACTTTTTTAATAAAAGAAAGTTGCTGTATTTTGGTAATGTTTCGGAGCCTGACGCGCTTCTCGTTATAGCGACGCCATACCGTAACTGGAACTCATGGGTTTAATGTTTAGATATCTCCTCGCCACACCCACATGGTGTTTCCATCGATGTTTCCCTAATTACGGTTGTATTTCAACGTTTCACTCCAGTTGTTTAATGGTATGCGATGTGCAAAGTTACATTAACGGTTGGATACTGATAAGCTGCCTAAACCTGCTAGACGGCTGAAGCATTCGGGACATATCTACAACGGCATGATTCGGCATGCTATAGTTGAGGTATCTCATAAGTCATCAGCTTTTTTCACAGGATCATGACTGTAGTCAAGTGACTGGTGGTTCACCAAGTGATCTACACTTCGGAGTATCGGCTCATCATATTGAGTCGATCTCCCGGACCAGATAAGTTTATGAACTCTAGTCTATTAATTCCATGCACATTCTAGACTACGGGACTCTTGAGGACACTGAGCGACGTGCCATTTTTGTGAAAACTAGTATCAGTCGCATGGGACGATAATTTTGCACACCTTTGCAAGTGCTTCTTCAGCTGAACGTTCAGCAGAAAATATTGCTCAGTCGTATCCATTCACCTTTTGTGGATCTCCTTATATCTGCTTATAGGAAGCCATAAAAAATGATGCGGCTGGATGCTTGCACTCTCTGCTCCACTTCAGTCACTCGAACACCTCAGCCAAATCGATCGCTTCGGAGTTACTTGTCCTCGCTGATCGACTGAATAACTTACCCTTGCTGATGTACCTGACGTCTTTTCTGGTGGATAGTGTACCGTACAGTGATGCACTGCGTTCACGAACCTTTGGTCCGGGGGTTATGCTCGTTTGGCCGAAAATTTTCAAAGACAACCTCTCCGACTCTCAAGTAAGCTTTTATGTGTACCTGTATCACCGGAAACAATGATTACGGTATCCTTCCTATCAGAGCATGTATGTCAGTTCATCACGATTGTAACATCAATATGTCAGTCGGTAGTACCAGTATCTTTTATTGTCATGTGACCATAAAATAGACAAAATATAAAGCATATCTGGGATGTGCTGCATCGAATTTTCTATGCTTAAATGCAAACAACCAACATTGCAGGACTTGCATCTTGCTATCAGATAACCAACTCAAAGTATTGCGATCCTACTTTCCCCAGTCACTAGCGATCAAATATGGTTTATTTGGATAGCAAAATTTTCGATAACCCATGTGATACTGTTTGGACAGAGGTGGGACACATTTATGGTTATGTTAAACTGTCCGTGGCAAAATCGTGCAGCCACTCCACCTCTTACGAGAATTTCTGATACTACCAGGTAAGAAGAATCCATTTTCTCATAACAGACGGGCAAACTTTTGTGAACAGCGATCAGCCGAATTTCTTATGAATCATCCACATCCTCATCGTAGATAGCAGTATATCAGGGGGTTTTGCGGATACTTAACAGCCATACACTCGTTTAGGAAAAGCAAGCTCCGGTCAAGAAAAACAACAGAAAGGAATGAGTCCTAACTTTTGAAAATAACTACTTCCACATTAAAACACCCAACATCAAGGTGCCTACACCTTACAATTGAACAACTGAGCTATAAGTGAAATCAAGGCCTCTAGCAAGACAGCTTCCTTACGGCCTTCATTGCCCTACATCACTAGGTGACCTTACTTCATGGATGACTTGATTGGACAACGGCACCATTCACGCCACTGAACCCGATCAATCACCATTTCATCAAACATCTCCATCCACTCACTTTGTGAGTCGCGAGATCCCTAGCTCAGGAGAAGTAACCGAACTACAGCGACCAGCCCCTCGAACTGCAAGACTGCGAGTGAATTGCAGTGTAGTAGAACTGGTTCTTTTTCCAGAAAGTACCAACCTTCCTGCATCCCCCAATTCTGAGGACAGGGAGTCTGTGACTCGTCAGGTTTCGACATGTTAATCTACCTGGTATGGGTGACTCACTTCAGAGTTATCGTCACACTCTCCAGCCCTAACTCAGTAGGTTCTCCAGATGTACAAGCTTTCACATAGCGTCGAAATCCAGTCCCACTGTATGAGTACTCTATAGCAAATAAAAAATATGAAAGATGTAAATCACCAAACTGTACGTAATCCCGAATCTCCAAGTTGTCGTCAGGCTGACACGCACAGTATTCTCCAAATGAGATCGTTGCTGAAACATGGCTAACAGTGAGTACTGGAGTTATGGTCCAAATGCAGTTGATCCGAGCAAGTGTGATTGAGTTCAAGTATACCTTGTCTGACTGTACGGTTGACACTGGCCTTCAAAGTGAATGAGTTAGGTGTTAACTGATAGTCAGTTCGCTTGTTCTTATGTTTAAACGCTGGAATACCCTACTGCCCTTCATTTACTCAAGTTGGCATGAAGTCGTAGCATTCCAGTAACACTACTCGCGATTAATCGCAGCGTATATTCCGAGGCCATGACTACATCTGTGAGGGGAAAGGATTTTTGACTGGCCTATCCGTCTGCTATTTTGATTTTTTCTGTCAACCTGTCACTTACGCAAAGTTGTGAAGGTATGCGGCTCAACCGCTGGATTTTCGGTCGGTTCGAAGCAGGGATGTGTAAGTTCGAACCCAGTAGTAATCTGGATTTTTCACAATTTTGTGTACGCGAAATGATCAATTCTACCACACTACCTATCAGTAATATAATTGGATCAGAGTCCTTTTTCCAGGATAATGAAGCTAGGGAAAACAGGGAAAGGGAATCTTATCAATAAGAATAGAATAGGAACCTTTGTCAAAAGCTTCGTGAATGCAAAGTACTTGGCATCAAGTTCGAGACCCTGATCAGCTGAGCATGTGCAGTAATCCATATTTACGAAGAGGTTAGTCAAACACGAGCAACCTCATCGAAATTCGTGCTGAGCAATACGGGGTAACTCGTACGATTCTATGTGATTTCGGAGTGCTTCGTCCCCTTAACTCTGCAGCATTTTCAGCACAACGAAGAGAAGAGCAATCGGTCTATAATTAGCCTGATCACTGTGACCTCCGCCTTTGTGAACGGGAGAAACGATCGCTAATTTCCAGTCAGGGGAAGTTCTGCTTTTATGAAATGAGTGTCTAGCTGGAGAAGTGATAACTCCTCAGTAAAGGCTTTATAGATGGGTGAAAGTCGTCCACATTGACCGTTTTATTGGTGTTCAGTTGTCTGGGCTTCGTAATGCTAGAAGGCAACGTGAAAGATGAGATTGACGATGAACGAATAGCAGAGACGGTCGAGATTATCAGAGGAGAAAAAGAGAAATCACCTGTGAGGGCTAGGACGTACTGGGGGCAGAGAACCTCCAATCATTCTTGGTTTCCGGTCGTCACACGCTTGCTGAAGTTTATATAAGAAGTGTCGATTCGGTATTTAGTAAGAGAAGAGGTAACACAACAAAAAGATTGTTGATTAGGAGAGAACGCAGATATGAGGCTGGTTTGATGAGACCGTTTGTCGGAGCGGACACTTGTGAAAACACCGCGGAACCACGGTGTTTCACACAGTACCGTATTGGGCGTTGTTGGAAGGGTGTTGTATACTCTCCAACGGGCCGCTTTCGCTAACTGGACTGTCTGGCGCCAGCACGAAAGAAGGGGAGTAAGGGTTTATGCCCAAGAACAATCCGGTAAAAAACACCGAACGAGGTTACAGCTACCCGAAGAAGTTTGTAGGTCTATGAACAAGGATGTTCAGCAAACTTGAATGAGTACTGCACAGATTGATGGAGTCATCTAGTCCGTAGAAGGTGTCACTTTTTAGGAACTGAGAACGTTGTTAGGTGAGTGCCGCCGATAAAATCAAACATTATCACGACACGGCTGCTAGGACCATGGGGCGGTTGACGATTTGGCAAAGGATGCCATCAGTTGTTTATCCGTAAATATAGGACCAGGAAGTGGCTGGACACCATTATGGGATAAGCGACTTGAGCAAATCACATACTGAGTAGGACCGACCGTTTGAACAAAATGGACCAATTGGGCGAAAAGGTGAAAATCGCGCGCAACGAAGCGTTGAAATTCATGTTTGGAAAGCTAAAGTTCTTTTGGACCAAGATATTTGTGTTACTTTGGATAGCGGTGTGAAATAAGGCGGAAAGAGGTGAGGCATGATCTGAAGAAAAGTTCGACAGAGGGCTACAGATTATTCCAACCAGTATGTGTCTCTCCAAAGTGTGGGTCTAATTCACATAACAAACTGGTGTATTTTTTCCCTACTGACCCATGTGCATAAGTGGCCAAACACTGAATGTAGTAAGCTTAGGCGACGTACTAGAAGGCATGTGAAGGGTTGTGCCATTCAGACAAAACTATGACCTTGATGTTTGACCTCGTTGCAAGCGACAGATGAAGCACGTAAATAATGCGTGTTCGGAAGCGAAATTGGGGGTAACGAAATGATGAATTATTGAATAAAAGAGAGGAAGGTGGCATTTACTGATTTAATGTGTTAGAATCTGACATTGGGGCATGCCGACCACAGACACAGCCGCCAAAGAGCTACAGTGGGAACACGAGGCAAAGGCTATAATTGACCATAGTTTCCGAAGTTCGTGGGAGATGAACGCCTCTCGGTTGCTCAGACCGATCGCCGTTAACTTGATGACCGCTTGGAGCCATTAGTCAAAAAGCAACCTGATCCGCAAGTCATCAGGATGCAGCACAGGGTTCGTGATCCACTGGAGGTCGGTGACTAGTGATGGTTCGTCGGGGATGGCAGATCTGATGTAGTGGATCTGTCCAGCCAGGGAATGCAAGACCAACAGGGAAATTGCGACACCAGTCTTCTGTTGCCGTGCTCCGGTGACCAAACTGGTTCATCATCGTCATAGACAGCAATACACTGTTGCTTAACTGCCGCATATATCTGTCGAGTGGGATACAGCTATTCAAGGCATCTGACACACCTTGTATACATGTGTATACATCTTAGTGATGGCCACTAAAATGAATCATACACTTTCTTCAAGATTCGTTCATGGTTGGCGGAGGTGGGAGATATCCGTATGCCATACGTATAGCACAACAAACGGACAGAATACTGTCCGAGCGCCCATGTGCTCCGATTAGGGCGTTTGAAACCTTTTTGTGGGTGAGTAACGTGCGTTATATTGTAGCTCTGACATTTTATGGGATACCTGGCTGCCAATCGTGGATCCATCACACTGTGGTAGTACCACCGCGCACTGTCCGCGACTGCCTATTTGCCCGGAGGATCCCGTTTATTTCACGCTCAACCCTCACGTGGAAACGCGTCCCCCTATCTATAGCCATGAGCTAGTCCACTGGTTTACTCGAATACTTGGACTGACAATGGCGATCGATTGTTGCCACCATGCGCGTTTTAACATAAAGGACGGTAACTCCACCATAGCTGCCAACAGATCATATCGTCGTCAGCTGTCGATAGCTAACGATGTGCCCGGCAAATTACCCGTGGTCATTTTCAATTTTCTAAGATGCTAAGACATTATGAGGTATCTAGAAGGGTGTTAACCTTTCTCTCTATCGTGTTCAAAATGCCCGCGGGTCTCACACCATGGCGGTAGCGGCTGAAACTAAAAGAGAGCCATATATATGAACATGGAACTTCCCAACAAGTTCACTGGTGTATCGGTCATATCTTCACTTCGCGACATAATTTGGAGAATCGACACTCCTTTTCTTGGCGAGTGGTGGCGATGTTTTTCGACCCGAAGTCTGTTTTCGATTAAGTTGACAGACGTTCTCTGAGTCCGTCTCCTTCGTAGAGGAACTCCAGTGAAGTATTTCAATTTATTGTGCCTTCGTATTCGCGCTCTGAATGCAGAATGCGCATTTATTGGCAGCTATCTCGAAAGTTCTCTACGTTAAACGGCGTACTACATCGGTGTCCGATCGCTGCCTTTCTTTTCGCTTTCGTGACTGACGAGGTTTTGTTCCGGGGCACTTTGAATTGGGACCTTCGCCAGATGGTACGCCAACTGATGTTGNGCGTTTGCAGATGACTTTGTGCTTACTGCTTCAGGAAGCGCGTGGACCACGTTAAAACGGTTGCATTATGTGGCTAGTCTATATGACGTGCACTTTGCACTACCAAATGTAAAGTGTTGTAATATTGGGTTTTGTTATTGCAGGCAGGTCATTGGAGACTATCAACTGCTTCATCTAGCTGTGTAGTGTCATCTCATCAACTTGCACTATAGCTGACAAGGTATCCTTGAAGATATTGAAAACACCTGGCACCTTCGCTAACCTACATCTTTCGTGACGTTGCAAGGACACCCATTCTGTCGACTAAAGTTAGGCTTTACAATGCATGTGTGTAATCCATCTTGCTACATCAGCCAGGGACCTGGCCAGTTACCGCGGTAGACGCACCTAAGTTTTGGTAGGTGATTGTCGTTGCCTCCACCAGTTCACCGTTATCAAATGATCAACGTGCCTGTCCTTTGGTGCATACCTGAGAGATCCTAAGTTCGCGATCTTTGACCAAGATAATGAAAACCACGGTCTTCGTTGATTTGTTCACGTACTCCATATGCCAACGAAGCGTTTGCTGCACGGCGCATTGTTCACTGTGATTGCTGGTTGTTAGAATGTCAATTGGATTCGACCAGCCACTTCGAACACAGTGCATGTTGGCTTAGCCACAATAATGTGGTTCTGTTCTTAGTGTTCTTATTGAAGGCCATCCGAGGTTGCCATACCATTACTTATTACCGTCCTCCTCAAGCGTCACCGTATTATCATTTTATTGGTTCAAATCGTGTTGCGTGTTGGTATTCCCGCACTAACTGAATGGGATAGTTTCTTTTAAATGTGTAATTAACAACGTTTATGTTTAATAGTCAGTGGTGTAACCTTTATAATCGGCTGCGAAGATATGAAAATTGCAGTTAATCCACACGACTTTGACTCAGTAACACACTTCAATATCCAAGCTGAACTAGACTTTAGCAAGTAGTATCTCTATTTTTCTGTAAGATAACGGTTAAGAGAACAGATAAACGCTAGCATTGTCAGTCGCATGTTGACAGATAGATAGGGTTGTGCAATGAAATGTTATGAGAAACGTGTCCCATCGAGAGATAGTTTTTAACCATTTTATCAAACATTTTCCTGGCTGATTTCACTTATATTTGGTTTTGACTAAGTATGTATGTTAAATTGGACAAGATTTGTGCAACACGTTTCTTTGTTCACTGTACATCGGCGCAACCCATTTTCATCATACTACAGGATCGTATAATAACCACTACATATTTTTATGTTTGCGAGCTCCAGGTCGTCTGTTGTTTTAAGGCAGACCCTTTGTATACGTTTGAACTCGAACCAGAGATAGAAGCTGATCACTTTCAAGCAGTCCATGTTTATCAGCGGAGCGGCGAAGCTACGCCTAGCACTCGGAAATCATGCGTTCAAAATCGGGAGCCGCCCGTTCCACTGTGCCGCATGGAATCCACATCATCTTTGTGATAGACTGTTCCGGCAAGATTGTCTGAAAATTTGTCGCTGCAATCCGCCACCATTATTACTGAGTATGGGTGTATTATTGATATGGGTTCATTCATTTATTAGAAATGAGCTACAGTGCAAATGGAAAAGCAATGTAAGGGTACAGTAAACAAATGTTTGGTGGTTGTCCACCTATCACAACCGTAACTTCCGTCTAGGACAGTCTGACATTGTTTGGTGAATTCAATGACAGAGAAGAGATGGGCGGATAGCCTATTCCGAATCTAGGATTCTTCAACTCTCCATCTAACTAAGTTGTTTACCTGTTGGTTGCGTAACCTTTGCTCAGTACACGCTGTATAACGTAATTGTTGATATGGCTCATATTGAACTGTATACCATAATTTTCTGGAGCATGTAAAAACGCATCTTTTGATGTATTGTGACTTTAGCTCTCAGACCTCGCGAACCCCCACTTGAATGTTCAAAAACAGTTCGTTTTGGCGTTGCGACCATCTGGGTGGTTACTGTTTCCTAGCGTTTCACTTCGCGCCCTCTCTGTGGATATCTTTTGGTGATGTCCGACGTTAGGTACACGTCCGTATGTGACCGGAAT
>QNGE01010142.1:0-10958 GCA_008508345.1 Paragonimus westermani
TCAAGAAACGAGGCAGTCCAACAAGAAACCCATCCTCAGGTACCCTGGGCTTCCAGTTTGGGTTTCAGAGGGCCGTATGTGATGCGGTCGAAAGCCTTGGCAAATTCAGAGTGGATGGTACCTGAGATGAGGCCACTGCCTTCGGCGTCCGTTGGGCAATCTATGAACATAAGCATAACCGGCCAGGAAGAAACCATAATGGGTAGAATAAAAAAGATGAATGGATAAGAAGTGGATGAAGCCGGCAATTTTTGACATGCGCTTCATTGTCTTGCGCGAAATAAAGCTGGTTGGCTGATAGCTATCCGGTGAGTATCGATCGCCCACTTTGAAGGTGAATGTGACCGTCGTTTTCTTCCATGCACTAGGGAGAATGCCGCTCCAGGGTGTCTGGTTAAATAGTTTATAGAGGGCTGCGCCAGACTAGCAGCTGGTTCTCTGAGAATTTTGGAATGGGTCTTGTCAGGGCCCGCAACACTTCACGAGTAAACCTAAAATAGAAGGTAACTAACATCTATCACACAGCGGTACCGAGTGGCTGTCGGAAGTTCCTAGTGGTAGGACAGGATAAAAAATGAATGGTGCGACGTTGTAGACTGCCGAATAGTACGCCGTGAATAACACGACCACAAATGTGGAGTACGATGAAGTCTCCCTGTCGGGCAGTCGCAAAAGAGCTGATGGTTTGATTCATGTTGGTTGTCGCATATGCTTAATTAAGTTCTTATTGCTGTGGGCTTTGAGGAGGACCTTTTGTCATATGGATTTAGTGTGTTCACGGATTTTCCTCTTGAACTCACTTCAAACAATATGGATTGCACTTGGATTCTCCGAGTTGCCTGTAAGCTCACAATTTGGGAATGAATGGGAACAGTCAGTGAGAAAGCGAAATATTCTAATCAAAAAGGGATGTCTGAAAAAAGAAGGTGCACAGTTTGTGTGGTACAAACAAGTCGTCGGCTTTCTGAATTGAGCTCTGAAATGCACGGTAGCTCTGGTCCACAGAGTCATAATCAAGAAGAGGTGAACCTAGGTAGCCTTCCAGAACAGTAAAGACAGCCCGATTAACTTTCCGAAATGTGGACTTTTGTTGGCTGTTGTAACCAGTAGCAGGTAAGAGCAAAGGTAGACACTGATTGGTCACTGTCTTCAAGGGGTGACCCAATGATCACCTTTTCTACTAGGTGGCTATCAGTAGTAATGACTGGGTTGAGCAGAAATAGAATCTGGCCAGAACGATACCGCATCGGGACGTTGGTATGCTATGTCCACTCTGTTCATCGTATCAGCGTCGACAAACAAGTCGAGAAGCCGCTCCCACTGTCCTGGTGAGAAACTAATATCCAGTTTATCTTGGATACATTAGAATCACCCATAATGAGCAGACGACAAAATCTTTGTAGTTCTGGGAAGTTGTCAAGGCTTGAGAGGAAAGTATCGTCCTCGTTGACGTTGAATAAGGGAGAACGAAAAATTGCTCCAACTAGGAGTGAGTCTTGGGCATGTAATGCTGGTGGAAGCCCCAGAACGTCACAGTTATCAGAGAGCCAAAGTCCACCGATAACCGTGGGTGTCTACAAATATCGCTAAAGGATTATCACAGAGCCTTCATTATCTGTCGGGCAGAATCAGCTCCGTAAACGGAATACTCCGGGACACTCAGTTTGCTGTCAGTGATATCAACTTTAATCCAGGTCCCCATGAAGGCAAGCATATGGGGTTGGGTGTCATGAACAAACTCTCTGAGTTCCGGCGATCTACTGAACAGGCCCAGCCAGTTCGCACACCTGCCTTCAGAAGCTACTTAAATAATATATAGTTCTAAACTCATATGTGAGAAGCACGTTGGGTATGCTCGAGCACTGCAGATATTTACAAACGTTGGAAGACGAATAATTAATCAGTGGCAAAAACGTGAGGCCTGCTGTCAAAAAGGATGTAACGAAAAAGCAAAAGACTGTAGTTTATGAAACTTTGACGCACGCAACAGAGAGGAAGAGAGTTGGCTCTCGCCACAAATTTAGTTCCAAAAAGGGGATGTTAAACTAATAAAACTTTTACAAGATTTTGTGGGGGCAATTTTTTGAATAGTTCAAAGTCACATCGAGAAGAACGTCAACGTAACACGCGACCGAAACCAGTTAGATCGCACGGATCGAATTCAAAGTGATAATCGTTACACGGATGTTCAGTTCATCTTTCAGATCGCTACGTCAACGTTGTGCTTGAGAATCTCGAACCAAAGAACAGTCAGACGAACATGCAAGACACTTGCCGTGTGTTGCGTAATACATCTTTGGTCATAATCTCTGTCTGCTGTTCTGGTTATGTTACAATTTGGCGACCCTACCAAAATACGAAATGTCGAAATCTGCAAAGAAACCTGAAGAAGACCAACATTCTTCTATTCCTTCCCCCTCCGGAGTCTTCGGTCACCTCATGCAAACCCTGACGAACTTCCTAGACATACTATCGACGAATTTCACAACACCCGGGGTGCACGTATAGATTTTCATATCCCGACAAATTTATTGTGGGAGGCACTATTTCCGTTGGGAAGGTCAAGTACGGTCTTACCTCTGTAACTTCCCAGCAGAGTCCCACAACAACCTTATTCTGAATATGCTCAACGGAAGGTCTACCCAATAGTCCTGGTAAAAAAGAAAGGCGGTGAATTATGGTTATGTATGGATTAAAGGAAGCTCAATGGAGTGACAAAGAAAGACGCATTCCCGTTACCAAGAATTGATGACCTGTTTGATGCCCTCGGCAGAGCTGCGTATTTTTGAACGTTAGACTTGGCATCAGGCTATTGACAGGCGGAGGTCGAAGAAAACGATCGAGCGAAGACGGTCTTCACCGTACCATCGGGTCTGTATGAATTCGACGTTATGCGCTTCGGGCTGTCAAACGCACCTGCGACGTTCCAACATTTGATGCAGAAAGCATTACACAGCTGGATATCCAGGACATGCCTAGTGTATCTAGATGATGTCATAGTCCATGGGAGGTCCGAACGAGAGCACAAGCGCAATTTGGAGTGGGTGCTAGACCACCCGGCTGAAGTTGGTTCAAAACCGAAGCCCCCCAAACGTCAAGTCTTACTCAAGGAGATAACATTTCTGAGGCATGTGATCTCGGGGGCGGTTATCCGCACAGACCCATAAAAGACGGAACAAATTTGATCTTCGCCTGCGCCGAAGGACGCAAACGAGCTGAGGAGCTTCCTAATGTTAGCATCCTATTATCGCCACTTCGTCACTGAGTTCGCTCGCATTTCCACTCCTCCGAACAGGCTACTACAAAGTACTCAGGAATTCACGTGGACGGGAGAATGTGACCATGCTTTCAAATCACTACGCGAAGCTCTGTGCACGTCGCCACTGTTAGCTTTTTCGGTCCTGTCGTCCAAGGCCGGAAAGTTTCTTCCGATACCGATGCCAGCGACAGTGCAATCGGGGCCGTTCTGTCACATCGGGGACAAGACGGCAGGGAAAGAATGATAGCCTACGGTAGTCGGTGTTTAAGTAAATGTGAGGTAACCTACTGGTTTACCGGAAGAGAAATGCTTGGGCTAGTGTTCTTTGTGCGACATTTTCGACATTATCTTCTAGGCAAAGGTTTTATTGTACACACGCACCACCAGATGGCATGAACACATTTGGAGACGTCTCACATTTATCAGAAGGACTATTACGACAATAGGGTATTTGGAGCTCCCCCGAGGGTTGGCGAAGGGGTGTGGTTGCAAAACACGGTTCCGAGCCCGGGAGTCACAATGATGATTCACAAACAAAAGAAAGGACCGTATGCTGTCGAGCGAATGATTTCGGAGGCGACCCGTCAAATTGGGAACCAACAGACGACCAATCGTGGTTCACTTGAATGGACTAAAACCATATACACAAACTACAGGCCGGGGACCATCACCGGTCGTCCCCGAGGTCGGGGAGGAAGCGAAAATCCCGAACGTGCTAGAAATAGGCGAAGCACCGGGAACGGTGCTCGGAGAAGATGGGAGCTGTGTAACACGCGACCGAAACTGGTTAGCGCGCACGGATCGAATTTGAAGTGGTAATCATTACACGGCTGTTTCGTTCACCTTTCAGATCGCTACGTCAACGTTGTGCACGAGAATCTCGAACCAACTGACAGTCAGACAAACAAGCAGGACGTTTGTATTTAAAATATTGCCGCCTGTTGAGCAGCGCATATCCGGTCATAATCTCTGTCTGCTCTTCTGGCTGCATGTTACACTTGCAATATTAGGCGGACTGTAGCTGCATCCTATAAGTAGGTCACGAGAAATAACAGAGACCATTAACCACAACGAGTCTTCGATTTTATGAAGACTAAACTCATCACGTGTCACAGCGGAAAATTTCCCTTTCAGATAAATGATGTCTCCACCTCCTCGTCTTTTGAGAGGGTCCCTACGAAACATGCGATATCCTACGATGCTAACCTGGCTGTCTGGGGTGTAAGGAGAGCACCATGTTTTAGTCACGAGAGTGATATGGGGATAAGATAAAAAGATAAAAGGACAACTGTGCATCACACTAACCAATGATCTTGCGTTCATGAGTAATAAACTTACGAAATTATTTTTGGCAGATACAGCAGATAAACTGCCAAAGAACTTCGTGATACATGGGACAATGGTTTGCAAAATACCAAATGGAAAGGCCTGCTCTAAGGAATGTTCCAAATTTCCGCTCATCTTTGAGTGGATGTGAAAGTTTGGCTCCATGATAGAAGGTTCTGGAGAGTGCCATTATGGTGGGACTACAGAGTGGGGCTTGGGTAGGAGGACCATGTGGCGGTTGATGAAATACCAAGGGGTGCACTGAAAAAGGACTGGTTTGGCAGACATTTGTGTTGTTAACACAATCAGGTGACGACGTATTTGCTAAGGTATATATATGTGGGGAACTTGGTTCATAGTAGCTCTCATATTTCGGTCAATAGGATGAGTTACTACGGAGCTAGTGGATAATGGATGGTAACTGTGACCCTTAGTATAGTTATAGGTTGACCTGGAATCAGTGGGGAACAAATTGTGCGGTTTTACCCGCGGAGCGTTGTTTCTTGGAATATGGTTCTTAGAACCAGATTCATGACGCTTGTGAAATTCTTTTGGTTCACCCTCATGTTGCAAATCCAAACTGCTGTTCTCTGGTGAGCATCTTACTTATCTTACTGTTGAGTTGGAGCATCCTTCAGGTGTTTTGGATTTGCCTTTGGTATTTCCAGTTACTCCAGATAACGAAGAGGAATTCCTCTAGTGAGAAGTGGATTGCTCTGCCCGCACAGTCGCGTCATCATCAGGGCATTTAAGCTTCTTCTTCTAGTGTTCTGAGTAACTATGGATGCTTTAGGTCTAGGACTTTTTCTATTCAAGACCTCGGTCGACAGCGCGAGATGCTGAGGACTGGGGACATGTTTCTTTGCGCGAACCTGAACGCGCCTAGCGTTGCCAGAGCTAGACGTGGGTTGTTTTTTAGTGTTCGTCTTGACCGGCGACGCAACGGCGTCTCCAGCTGTAACTTGAGGGTTCAGCGAACTCGTGGAGCAGTCGAGATCTACAGCCAGATCAATGAGGTTGTTGACTGTGTTACGTAAGTTCTTCCTTCCCCGGGAAATATTGGCGCGTGATATTTTCCTTTGGAGTGGCGTCTTGTCATCAAACACTTTTTCGGACTTAAGGTTTGTGCCACGCCTGATCGGCTCCTGTATTCGCTACAAGTTCGCATGTGAACTGGAGCAACAATGGACAGTGCCCCTGATGTACTTTCCTGTGAAGTCTTAGGCGGAAACACTCTTGTTCTTCCATCTTACTGGCTTTGAGTAAAACCATTTTCACGAACAACAGAGGTATACTGTCAGGTACATTTAACACGACCACTTTGCTTGCACAGCATAACCGCTTGTGCAGTTCCATAGCTACAGTATCAATAAACGTCCCAGCGGTTACGAGGTCTTGGTGGCTAGGGGTCGTCTAATGGTGGATGTTACATGATGCATCTATATTGCCCAATAGCGGATCCAATTTGTGCAAAATTTCGGCAAGCTCCTCGTTTTTAGGATGTAGTTTCGTCATTCCAGCCCCCAATCCTCCTATTTTCCTAGCATGATCTACAAATGAATCGGTAATGGAAACTGAACATGGTTTGATGCTGTTCATTTCGCGTGAAGTGCAAAGATTAGCTGTCGAGACTGCCATTTTCGCAGCGGCATTGATCTCATCTGCAATAGCAGGTGTGGGGCAGGTGTTGATCGAGCAATCTGGAAATTTTACACCCATCTTCACTGTCGTCATGCCTTTTCATGCGCAGTGATGATCGCTTGACGGCTGGTAATTTGTGAAGATCGGCTGACATAGCGAGCACTACTGTATGATATTCCACATTTACCGATAGGTTATGTTCGAAAGGCCTCGAAGCAAGTGAATGCGACAAAATACAACAAATGGTACGTCAAGTTGCGTGGTAAAAGTGGTAAAAAGGGAATATTCGCTAGTACGCAATAATAACTGGTGTAACATTCCAACTGAGTCAATCACAAGTCACAGTACAACGGTCGCAATCAAGCACAGTAAAGTCTACTTCACAGAATAGAAAAGCCACGAATCAACAAAAACCGTGTATCAACACAACTCAGATACCGAGAGAGATCGATCTACAACCTGTCCTTGTCCACATATATTATATATATACATATATATGCGGGTTCCCACGGTCCGGGAGTTCTCACCAATTAGACGTGGTCGCACACTCACTGACCGCCGACCCCGGGTTCTGGTTGGTCACCTTCCTCAGCCCGTTGCACGGATGCAGCTAACCCACGTGTTTGAGGACCTGAAAGGAAGCTGAAGGGAGTATGTGTGGCAAAACAACCAACTAAGCAGACAATGGTGGCGCACTACGTACTGCTCCACTACTCCCTCACGTCGAGAGCGCTGGCCACAGTGCTCTGGACTTCCCTCCTCTGGTGGTACAGTGCACTCCCCAGCTACTTTCAACTCCTCGCAATTAATCAATCGATCCTATCCTGAAATGCACCACTCTGATCCCGGACCTATTATCGTTAACGTCCCGTATAATGCGGGTGGATTCGGAAATGATGTCGAGCACAGCGCATGTCCCCGTCAACTCATAAAACAATTTTTTGGAATTCCAGTTTCCGGGACTTCCGCAACCAACCAAACTTTATCGCTGGGCTCCAAGTGGCTTCCATATGCTTTTCTATCATAGTAATCCTTCTGTCTCCTCTGGGCCGTCCGCGAGTGTTCTCCTGCTAACGCATGTGCTCTTGCCAGTTTGTCACGTAGCTGAACGCAGTACTCTGGGGTTGATAGATTATCAGTCAGCAAGTCGAACGGCAGCCACATCTCTCTTCCAGTTAGCAGGTAGTGTGGTGATTGTGCGGTAGAATAGTGGACGCTTGCACGGTGTGCAAGCTGACAGTGAGATACGGCTTCGTCCCATGAACGGGTGTTGTCTGAACGCACAAGTGCTTTCAAGAGGGACTTCAGGATGCGGTTGACGCGCTCCGAGGCACCATTATCCTGTGGATGATAAGCAGTCGCCCTTGTTTTCCTTATGCCCAGTATTCTACACAGTTCACGCATCAATGTGCTCTCAAAATTTGATCCTCTGTCAGTGTGCAATTGAGTTGGGGCGCCCCAGCGTGAGATCCAGTTGTCAAAAATGAGTTTGGCGGTCGTTCCGCCATCCGCTCGTGGTACTGACATCTCTTTACACCATTTGGTGAGATGGTCTGCCATCACGAGGATGTACTTGTTCCTTCGGCTGGTCTCTGGTAGTGGCCCGACGATGTCAACTTCTACTATCTCATTCGGACACCATGTCACCATGCTCTGTAACGGTGTGCATGGCTGTCTTTTGGGGTTTTTAATTTTTACACACAGGCAACAACTGCTGCACACATCCTTGGCGTCTCTTCGTTGGTGGGGCCACCAGAAAGGCCGTCTCGCGGTTTCTTCAAGTTTGTTCTGGCCCGCGTGTCCCAAATTCTCATGGAGTTCCTGTAAAACCATATCACCCGCCGATTCTGGGACCACAATTTGGCTTTAATATGTCGGGCCATATTGATAATGAAGAACATATAGAGATGGTTCCACAGCGACCACAAGCAACGCGCCTCCCAACTATTTCCTGCCATCTCTTGCGTGGTCTGACGTGGCCCACTCTCTTTTATCGTCTATATATGACCTGTATATCTGCATCGTTGCTTTGAAAATCAGCCCGTCGGTTATTCTCCTCTGGCCTTACGGTGATCATCCTGGACTACTTTGTGCATGAGGGGCATTCGCCATGGTTGAGAATCGGTCTTCTAGATAATGCGTCAGCATTTCGGTGACGCAGACCAGGCCTGTTTTTATATTCAAAGTTGTACTGTTGTAAAAACTCTTGCCAAATGGCAACTTGCCCTTCCGAATCCTTGAAATTCTGCAGCAATTGAAGTGATGAGTGGTTCGTTTGAGCTAAGAAACGCTATCCGAGGAGACAGTGACGGAAATGATTGATAAAGTACACTAGAGCAAGCATCTCCTTTCTGGTGGTACAATAGTTACTTTCACTTCTGTTGAGGTTTCGGTTTTCACAGGCAACAACATGTTCTTTATCATTATTGTCTAACTGAGATAATACGGCCCCAATAGTGACGTCACTAGCGTCAGTATCCAAGATGAAAACTTTTGCGTCCGCTCTTGTGTCTGGGAGCGCTGAAATGGGGGCAGTGCGTAACGCATCTCTCAATCGATCAAGCGACCGTTGACAATCTTCGAACCGCTCGAACACTTGTCCCATTTTTGTCAACAACATCAGGGGTTTAGTTATGTGAGAAAAGCGAGGAACGAATCGTCGATAATAAGAAGCCAACCTAAGGAAACTAAGATTTTTTTTCAACATTCTCAGGAGTTGGCCATTCTTTCACCTCACGCATTGTTCCGGCTCACAGCTCACACCAGATTGTGAAATGATGTTCCAAATATTTTGCTTTAGTTCGCATAAACGAACATTTGTCTGGATTCAAGTTCAGTCCAGCCTCAGATAATCTTAAAAGGACGTTGGATAGGTCATGCAAATGTTCATCAACGGTACGTCCGTGTACAATGACGTCATCTAAGTAAACCATACACTGCTTGGGAATTAGGTCTCCGAGCACAGGTTGCATTAATCTCTGAAAGGTGGCCGGGGCATTCGTCAATCCAAATGGCCTGGTTTCAAACTCGTACAGACCAGAGGGTACCAAAAACGCGGTTCTCAGACAATCTTCGGGCTCCACTTCCACTTGCCATTAGCCAGAGGCCAACTCAACTGTATAACCACTCAGTGCCCAAAGGAGCATCGATAGGGTGATTGGTACGTGGTGGTGGAAACTAATCTCTTTTAGTTACCGCATTTAACTGGCGGTAGTCAACACATAATTTTAAGGAGCCATCCCTTTTCTTGACTAATACCGCCGGGGACGCCCATGGAGATGTTGACGGCCGGATAATGCCTTCGTCTAACATGTCTCCTAATAATTGTTGCACCTAGCCCTGAAGATGGATTAGTAAACGACGAGCCGCTTCCTGGATCGTGTGCCTCCCCCGTGTCAATTCTGTGTCGCACAAAGTAAGTGCATCCAGAATGTCGCCTGGAGCTCTTCAATTACTTCCCGTACTCTCTGTGCTAGGTGTGCTGGGAGGTGTGAGTAAGTGCCGCTTATAAATTTTTGTCATTCGAACTCGACGTGCACTTCCCCCTTAGTAACATGCTGTCCTTTACGGACCTCCACAACGCCTGATAGCGTTTTCTACACTGGTTCCAACGAAAAACGCTCGCCATATACATGTACGGCCAGGTTAGATATGTCCAGGATACATCGCATGGTTATCAAATAGTTACCGCCCCGAATGACATGAATGGCAACTTCGGGACAACCAAGAACTTCAGTGTACACGTCCACTTTCCTATCTGCACTGTTCCGCGNGTGTACACGTCCATCTTCCTATCTGCACTGTCCCGCGAACACACGCCAATATATGTAACGGTTGTCCATCCACGGCCAGAACCTGGCTGACAGGCCCCGCTATTTCATTGAACTGACAAGTGGTGTATGTCTTATTAACAAGCAGACTACATACGGACCGGGATCTAGCAGACATTCAAGGTCACGACTATAAACTTTCGCGTTCAGGACAGAGCATAATACAATATCTTTATCTTCACATTCAGAAACAAGAGGAATACGCGATTGGCATACAGGAGACTTAACATCTCTGCCAGTCAGGCGCTTCCACTTTTGGATGGCACTGTGTACAATGTCCGTCTCTTGGGTAAGCGCTTCTGCGGACCATCCGACCCCGCAATCGGACAAAGGGGGTGCTCTGAGTCACACAAGCGAAATTTTCATTTCCGGACTCAGCATTTTCCACTTGGTCTGACAACTCAGCCAGCTTCTCAGCCGTAGCCAAGGTTTTGGGAGAGAGAATGAAAAATTCGCGCAGACATCGCGACTGACGAATTCCATCCAAAAAACTCTCTAGAGTGCCGCCTATTATCTGCTCATGTGTCTCTTCCACAAACGCCATCC
The DNA here is from genome assembly GCA_008508345.1 of Paragonimus westermani. Lineage (NCBI taxonomy): Eukaryota > Metazoa > Platyhelminthes > Trematoda > Plagiorchiida > Troglotrematidae > Paragonimus > Paragonimus westermani. The sequence continues at coordinate 10,603 of QNGE01010142.1, forward strand.
TCGCAAGTCTCCTCAATTGCTGCATGTAATCCGCCAATCTTTCCCTACTGAGCTGGAGTCTCTCACGAAACTCCTTTCGATATTCAACCCAATGGCACAGACCTGCGATCCCTCGTCTCAGAAAGCGGAATAGGTCCTCAAGATTCTCCGGAATATCGAAATCAACAATTTTGCCGTAAGCTCCACCAGAAATCAAAATAATTACGATGTCCACCTGCCGGTCTGGGTAAAAGTGTCGCACGTAGTGGCGTACCTGTGCCTCCCAAATATGAAAGTCCTCCCCATTAGTGTATTTCTCTGGTGCTGGTAGTCCATGCTCCTGTCGCACACCAAATGCATGTCCGCCGTTCGAAACA
>QNGE01010144.1:0-10948 GCA_008508345.1 Paragonimus westermani
CCCCGTTACACAACTCAAATTCAATCCGTGCGCGCTCACTGGCTTCGGTTGTGCGTTAAATACAAAAACCACCTCCAAGGTCGCGAGTCGCGCGTTCTTTCTGCGTTCCGTGTCGCTCGTGTACCCACTCCCAGAACTTTGAAAACCAACGGAATTAATCGACTCTTTCAGAAAATCACCCGATGTGTTTGTCGCCCAAGATTTCCCTGATGTGACCCTGATGTCCCTTCGGAGCGACACTACGGGTCGTATCCGTTTGCAGAGCCTGTTACACTTTTGCTCTCTTGCTACTCACTATTCTCCATACCTGTTGTGTTCGTTGTACTCATAAACCACTTGCATATTGTTTGAAACAATACTTGCCTCGTCCCCGCACGTTTCGCCTTCTGCTTTTGTAACGCGCAACCGAAACCAACCAGCGCGCACGAATTGAATTTGAGTTGTGTGACGGGGCGTGCTGCTGTGTTGCCGGTGCTGTTTTGGTTTGCGTTCATGTAAGTCGTGTGCATGGCTTACTGGGCCTTTGGCTTACGCCTGTTCATGTTGATTCTCTTTACAGGACTTTTGTTGGACCCCTTACTTCGGAAGAACGCTGTTCCCTGGTGCCTCCGCATTGCTCCGAATTCGGTCTACGGACAATCTGAGTGGAAAGCGGCTGGCCTGCATGTTACACTTTCACGTGGTCGTCGTTATCGTAGGCTAACGGTGGCAACGTTTATTTGACAAGCTGGAGGAACCGAACTTGCTGAAATCTCTTTTCTTTATTAAAATGAAGATTCTTCGCGCAATACACAGTGGAATTGGTGTGGTGTACTCCACTGTGGAAAAATATCGAGTCATCGTACTTGCCTTGTAGTATCTCCCACCAAACTCTTCGTTCCACGACACACGTTATTCCTTATTTTATGGAGTGGAACTCTAGACAAACGCCCTTTCACTGTCAGTCGTCAATCAGCACCTTTTATTTTCACCAAATCTCGACTTCGTGTTCATACTCAGGCCTTGATATTGTTAAGGGTCCGCTGAATACGAGATAACATGCGTGTGGCGAGATTTTCAATTTTTCGAGCACAGTATAGTGACCAGCGATCATGTGGCTTGTCTAAGTATCCCTTCTGCGTCCGTGCATGCTCGTCCGTCTGTTCCGCACACATGATCCTGTGTACGTCTGCTGCGGGAAGGGTGATGCACACTCAGTGCCACTTTTGCAACTAATTCCACACAGCGACTGCTTGTTGTTTTCCCGATGACTCATTTATTATCCCACTCTTTAAGGTTATTTAGCATGGACATCTTGGAGCGTTATTTGACACACTCCGAATGCCTACGCAATTTTCGCCGGGCGCGCTTTTAAGCGCCACCGAGTGAACTGAAGCACGTCTTTCGCTTTTGTTTCTCCGGATGCTGCGGTTGGTCCGGATTATGCCAAAACAACTATTTATCAAACTTCCGGACATTGCTGGAAATGTACGGTTTGTTTCCGAACCCTAATGCTTTCTATCAGTCCGATGCCTCCTGGAATTACAATTCGACTGCCCCTCAAAAAATGCGTTTGACATCGTTAGTGGACGAGGGTCGAACACATCCACTTGTCCATTACTAATATAATACCTTATTCAGTGGCCAAACTCAGGTACGGCATTTCAATTGAGAAAAACTCTGGTCGGGTACAGTGAGCTGAACACCGCTGGGTGTGTGTTGGATCGCGGATTACATTCTGTTGAAAATCGCTAACTTCCAGAACGAAAGAAAAAGTCAGTCTCCGTGGCACACAGCAAATCTCAGTTTATTGAGTTTCTGTTGATTATTTTATAGACCAGACGCATCGGTAAAATGAAGAATTACAATTGGTGTTGACACTTCCGCTTTCTCATTGGTCGGCTCGACTCCGCTTTTAGCTCGTTTGTTTCAATGCGTGACGGACTTAAACGACTTGTTTTACTCCGGTGCTCGTTATAACAAAATCCGATGATGAAGCATCGTGCCGTGCTGATTGGTTCCCACACTGACACCCAAGTCTGTTCGTGTCTTCGACATTGATTGGCTGTAGGCTTCTGCGAATCAATGGTTGACTTCGTATCGATACGTTTGTCTAATCATTGTACTTGCCTTTTAGCAACTTTGCGTTAACTCTTCGATATCCAACTGCTGTCTCCCGTCTGTCACGCTTGCACACCGACGTCATCGGTCTCCTACCACCGTCCAGTGGAATTTCTTATCTTCTCACGATGNCGTGGTATCGCTTTTGGGTTAGCATTCGTCTCCTCAAATCATAGTGCACTTCAGTTACCTTCGCCGATTGCGGTTTTAGTAGTTCTCCTATTGTCGGCAAATGCGTACATGTTCTTCTCCCCAACATTCTTCGAGCCGAGCTTTGAGGCGTAGTTTCGTTAGGAGTATTCCGTTTCTCCAGTAACACTAAATATGGACCACCTCCGGATAATTGGGCCAGTTGCAGCAGTCGTTTTGCCATTTTGACCGCCGCTTCGGTTTTACCATTTGACTGACTGTGGTACGGACTGCTTGTACGGTGCTCGAATCCCCACTTTTTAGCAAACGCGCCAATGAATTGTGGTCCGTTGTCGGAAAAGAAGATCCCAGGTATGCCGTAACGCGCTCGAAGTTTTTTAATGACCACACTAGAAGTAGTAGAACTCAGTCATTCTAATCCATAGAAATCGCCGAAATGGTCTACTATCACCAAGTATTGCTTATTGCTGAATGCAAAGATGTCGCCGATGATATTTTCCAGGGTCTTTGAAGGTTTGCTTCGAGTCAATAGCCCGACATGCATTACAGCTGTGTATGTAATCCCCTATGGAACTCGACATCTGAGGCCAATGGAAAAGTTCCTTCGCCCTCCGGATACAGCTATTAACTCCAACAAGTGCCAAGTGAACGTGCTCCAACATCTTCCGTTGAATTACCTCGGGAATTGTGATTCTTTTTCCCTCGAATAATAAGCTGTCTTCCCGGATAAATTGGTCGCGGTCACTAAAGAAGACTGCTAATTCCTCGGGCAATCTTCTCTTATCGTGTAGCCACCCGTTTACAATTGTTTCATCAAGACGTTGTAACGTGGCGTCCTGTGCCGTTGCATTTTTAGGTCGGTGATTAGTGTGTTTTCCGTCATAGTGTAGTCCATGGCCGCAAAATTGTCAAAATGAAGCTCTTCGCAGGAGGTATCTTTATCGCAGGCTCTGGACAAAATGTCAGCTATGTGCCTCTGAGTCCCCAGCTGATAGATCAGTTCGACGTTATATTTTTGCATTCTGATTAGCATTCTCCGTGACCTTTATGGTGCAGCAAATAATGTTTTCTTCACTGGTGAAACTAGTGGTTTGTGGTCGGTTTGAACTATTGCTTTGAGACCAGACGTATAAGTGCTGAAACGTTCTAGGGCGGATATCACAGCCAGCAGTTCCTTCTCGATTTGCACCTCGTTTCGCTCAGCAGGCGAAAGACTCCGGCTCCGGCAGTCCACTGGTCTTCCATTTTATAATAATACCGCCCCCAGACCAGTTTCACTGCTATCACATCTAATGACCAGAGATAATGCTCGATTGTAGTAGTCCAATATAGGGGTCTCGGTAAGTACTCGTTTAATTTCGTCGAATGCCGTCTGCGGTTCCTTCTCCCACTCCAATGGCACTCCTTTATGGGTCAACATGCGGATTAGATGCATCATGTCGGACAGGTCTGAAAGGAACCGACTCAGATAATTGACCATACCATTCAATCTTGATACTGCTTTCACATCTTCAGCAGTTGACAATGTGACTATAGCCTTTATCTTCTCGAGGCCTACCTTGAGTCCGCTTGATGTTCGCAAACGCCCGTGAAAAGTGACCTCTTTCTATCGTGAAGCCACTTTGTTTCGCCACAGATAAGTTCCTCGAATGATGCAGCGCTTCAAACATTCCTCCAGGTTTCTTTCATGATCCTCCTGTTTTTCCAAAATGTAGCACGCCATCTGCAACGCACGTGACTCCTTTCAATTTGTCAAGTGCCTGGATTAAACGTTTTTGGAAAATTTCGCAGGAAACCTTTTATCTGAAAAGCAAACGCAACCAATGTAAACGTCCGAATGGGATTCCAAATGTGATAAAGTAACTGGATTGCTCGTCAAGTGTTATTTGCCAAAACACCGAGGAGGGGTCTACCCTTGTTAAAAATTGGGCTTGACTCAGTTCTGCTAGAATGTCACCGATGGCTGGTAGACGATAATACTCTCGAAGTACCCAGTTCAGTGGCTTGGGATCGATACACAACCGGATGTCACCTGACGCTTTTAATGTTACAACAATTTCACTGACCCAATCGGCCGGTTCTTCTACCGGAGCAATCACGGTAATTCGAAAAAGCCGGTCTAATCCCGCTTTGCACTTATCTAGTATAGCCAACGGAATCCCTCGAACGGGTAACACAACAGGGAGGGCATCGCTCACCGCCGACAAACTAACAGCACCTAGCATGTGACGTGAAGTCTGCCGTGCTTCCTTCGCGTCCACGACACAGTAAGCAGATGGATTGAACGTAATGATGACTCGAATGCCCAAGACTGTCATTTGCTGTTTAGTTGCCACTTCGACCACCTCCTTATTTGCACACTTTGTATGCCTGGGCGTATACTGGGCTCATTAGCGAGTACACGGCCTTTCAGAACAGTCATCGGTAAATCCAACTTTAGTCTATTTGCAGATCCCCAAACTGTCCTCTTGGACAGCGCCGAGTGCAACGCATATCTAACCAGCTTAATATCACACGCGGTCAGGTAACATGGGCTAACTAGAATGTCGGTTAAGTCATTCAACTGTGCCACGAGGAGTAGGGGGCAGGATTGAACTTTCAGGTACCACACGCAACGGAGAACCTTCGTCCAAAAGTACTGCTCTTACAGTCACCCCTCACGGTCTTTCAGCCAGAAACGTCTAGATGGACCTACGAATTGAGGGGAACATTCCAGTTTCTTGTAGCTTCCAACCGAATAGCCTGTGGATGAAAAAAATCAAATGATCTTTGGAAATCTAGGTAGCACACCGCACTATGAAGCTTCTCCGTGACGGTGTCTAAAAATGTCAGCAGATTGTGAAGGCAAGACCTCCCCTTTTGAAAACCGCGTTGAGCTCTGAAAAATTTCTGCTCACAGACAAATCTGTAGGTCCCATCTCGTGATGCGCGTTCGAAAATTTCGCTGACGATCCCAGGATTATTGTATATTGTCCATGGTGGTCCTTGGGGTGTAAGATTACATCCCATGATGCATGATAAGGTTTCATTGGGCGCCCAGAACGTTTATACAAGGATCATACGTCTTGTCTGGGGCGGTCAAATGTAAATCATCAACTTACTGGTTATTGTCTGCAATATTCCGCGAGGTGTTCTTTGGGAACAACAAATGTGAGCAAGACTACTGAGAAGGCATTTTGCGGTTTTGTTTCGGTTTATTCTTGTATACAGTCTACATCAGTTGTCCTTGTGAAGAATGAACATTTGCTTGAATCGATCCGGATAGACAATGCATTCTTGATGGGCGGGTCTCCCCTCCTTGGTGTTCCTGTTTCGCGTAGGTGGAAATTACCCGCAGGTGATGAGATCTGTTGTCAAACAGAGAGTAGATGTTATATCCGTGGATATCGGGCGATATATCGGTGGTATTGCTCGAAGGATTGAAACAGGTTGATTTCCAGGACAGAAATTATCAAGACTCTTGGGTTGTTTGTCTTAACACACTATTAATCGATTTATCCTTCATTTGGCACCGAAATAGAAAATACCACCGGTTGGTGTTGTGGCGGTGTGAACGCGTTTTCCTTCAAAGTAGCTTTCATGTTTTGATTAGAAGTCAACCGTCCGATGTTGGTCAGCGATGTATCACATATAAATTTTACGTAGTAGACGTTGATCCATATTCCGGTAGCCTATTTTTTAGAAAGTCGATTTCACGCTAAAAACCGTTGTAGGCGATGGGTTATTTGCAGAGTCTCAACGGTGTATTAAAGGATCTGGAGTTCGGAGGCTTCAACGAGTTGGAGAGCAGTCAGGGTGAGTACTCGAAGGATTGCCGAGTTTTATACGTGCCTGGTTCAAGGAAAATATAAGGCAATGGACGCTTGGTGTATGATGAGTGCGATCACTACCGATTTTACGTGTTAGACGGCGTACAGGTGCATGAAATACAAGCCGTTTGAAAGTGAAAGCCATGGGTTACAACGCGTTTATTGAGTTGAGCTCATACACAATTCTCGAGATACATGCTGTCAACGTTGTTGGGAGAAAAACCGGGCCGGTTGTTAGCTCATTCACACTGGAGCAAAGCAACGATATAACTGCCTTTATGTCTGATGCGCACCCAACAAGTCGTCGGCTCACTCCAAATAAAGTGAGTGGTTCCTGGAATCTGTTCCAGTATAACCCCCAAAGTGCTGAGCTAAAGCAGTACGTTGTCGAAGTTTCCGGCAAGTATATAGTGACCTTGAACGTTTGGGACATCAGTCATCGTTGCAAGCTCCGACAAAAGGTAAGTTGGTTTGTGTGCATTTGTGTTGCAGAAAACATGCCTCAAAGTCTGAACCCCACATTATGTCTGCTGTCAGCACCTATCTCGCGGATTATCAAATGCACAAGTTGGCGAAAAATAGTTCAAAACTTATACTGTGTACGTTCATCATTCATTTGTTGCTAAATTCTGCCTTCAACCAAATTGTAAATTCCAGCTGTCTCGTCAATCCATTCCACTATCAAATTGGCGCAATTTCTGGGCGTTCTTGATGGAAACCTTTCACACACCAAATCAAAATCATTTGCTTTAACAAAATGGGCATAGTTCATGCCTTCTATAGTATTCCGTCAGGCATCATTCAGGTGACATCAAGAATGCACATATTAACGGTCTACTGACCTCGCCAATTTATATCTGCTGTGGTATACACAGATTGAAGTCACTTCTAACTTTCTGTAAGTCCACTCACAGCGCACTGTGTACAATATACTTGTCCCAAATTCACCTGTATCCGTGGGTGCGCGAGTTGCAGATGTAACCATGATCATTTGGCTGGGAACCACAACAATATCTCCAAATCGGCCATTATCAACAGATTCGCAGCCTCGGACGAGAACAACCTCCGCAAGCCCCTCGCGGTCACTGAGCCAGGAGATCGCGCTCTTTCACAGCTGCCTCTTCATATGACTCCGTTGTCAAACAAACAGACTGTCAACTGACCTGTTTTGCGTCAGCTGTGACTTCAGAAGCTCCCTCGCGAGCTCCGTCATACAGTGGCGGGTTCACGGAAGGACACACTGCTGACTAAACCAGCAGAGTTGGTTGACCAGGTTTATCACAAATATGCTCCTCATTATGTAGCTCAATTGCAAGCGTCTTGCAGTGGCGACACCCTCCAATAGGAAGTATCAAGTATGAAAAGGCAGTTTTCACAAATGTCCTTGCAGCTTGCCAATTTATAAAAACTACTATCCGAAGGACAGCTACCAGTGTGCACAAAGTTTAGTCCACGAAGTATGTCGCGCACACGACCGCTCTGTAGGAGCATGTACTATTATCACCGTCGGTTTGGTACGCATGCTCGCCGCTGCAGCCGGCCTTGTTCCTTTAGGAAAGGACAACCGAAGACGAGAAACGACCAAGCCAGCCAGCAATGGCGATGATCACCGCTTATCACGTACACTGCAACCGGTGTCGTGCAACCTACAGGATGCTAACCGCACTGTCATACGGACCTACTGGGACTAAGTACTCATCCTCGGCCTCGGTTTCCGTCGGCAGTTCCACTGGGTTTCTGCCATTTCACATGTACTGCACCCAGTTATTGGCGTTAATTATCTCATCTCATTTAGACTTATGGTAGATGTAACGAGTGGGAAATTGCTGCACAGCACAACAGCTTTGTGCGCATACGGAAGGGTCACATCCATTATTTCGGTGGTTTCATTTACGGCCTCATCAGACAACAGTCTCAAAACTCTTCTTCAACAGTTCCCATGTCTTATCACTCCATCAGGCATCATTCGCAAATGAAACGCAATGTTTTCCACTACGCTATCATCAAAGAACCACATACCGTCACACGCCCACACCACCACAGAATCCCAGAATCGCCGGAGCTGAAATCAACGGTTTTTATGATTCAGCGTCATTCAGCTCTATAGTAGCCCTTGGGTCTCACCGCCGCGTATGGTGTATAAGATCCCACGTGGCGGCTGACGTCATTGTGACCATTATTCCGCTTCAAACAGCGCTGCCTTCCCTGAGATGTACCCAGCCCCCCATATCTACGATCTTTCCACCGGTCTGCATGGCACTACCATTTTCTCAGAGCTTGATTTGGTTAAGATATATCACCAGATCCTTGTTGCCCTAGAGGACGTAGCGAAGAAGACATCCACCACCTCGTTTGACTGTATGACTTTGTCCACACGCCGTTCGGCTTGTGAAAAACAGCTCAAACGTTTCAGGGGTTCGTGGACCACATTCACAGTGGTCCACACTTTGTGCTACTCTATATCGGAAACATTCTGGCCGCCAGAAAGAACGCGCGTCTACATATGTCACAACCCCTTGCAGCTTACGAACGTTTTGATCAGTATGACATAGCTCTTAGCTCGATCAACTGTTTTTGTGGGAAGATTTCATAAAATTTTCAGGGCAATGAACCACCCGTGACGGTTTCTAACATCTACCGAGGAAACTTGCTGTGCTTAAAACTCATCCACCGTCACAATCCCAGAAAAGTCTGCGTCGGTTTTTGGATGATGTCAGTTACTGCCGTAGTTTTGTCTCGCAATGTTCGGAGCTGTAAAAACTTCCTGCGGATTTGATGAAGAATGATCCCCAAGCATTCCGTTTTACCGCCTCCGGCTAAAAATGAATGCCCATTAGATAAAGACGCGCCTTCGCAATTGACGAACCTGACGCACCTGAGTGTGTGGACAAAGATTCGACTTTCATTTTGCGGACCTGTGCATTCCAGTTAGCTGTTAGCGCGGTTCTTCAGCTGATCACGAACGGTCAAGCCCAGTCTCTATCGTCCTTCTCCTGCAGTCTTCAAGAAAAGCAAGCGCGCTATATTACCCTCGGTAGCGTGATGCTGACTATCTTTCTCGCCACTAAAACTTTCGTCACGTGTTGGAAGGCAGGTGTTTCACTATTCTAACAAATCATCGACCACTTATTTATCTTTCTGTTGTCAAGCTCGACCGCTATTCCAGTAAGGAAATTAGATTACACCCCCCAGTTCAGACCAGATATACACTGCACCTCGGGAGACAACACCGTTGCTGTCACCTCATCCAGAATTATCCTAAGTAGTCAACACCGGCTCGACATCACATGAGGACAAGACAACAGTGCAGAACTGCTCTAGTGTCGTATCTTTACGTCGCTCAAAATTCGACAGTTGCCTCTAGCCAGGTGCCGAGGCACAGTCCCATGTGCTACCAAGCCAGTTAGCTATAGGCCATTTGCGTCAATGAACCTCAGACGTTCTGTTTTTAACAGCCTACATCGCATGACTCATTCCAACATTCGTGCCACCGTCAAGCTAATTTCAGACCGATCTGTATCGCCGAACATGCACAGCGACTTCAAAGAATGTGCGAGAACTCGCTTTGATTGTCAGAGTAACAAATTTTACCGGCATACCATCACAGTCCCCGGCACATTCGTTAACCCCGGCGGACGTTTCGGTCATGCCCATGTTGACATAGTCGGGCCGTTGCCACAGTCATAGGGTCATCGGTAAATCTTAACGCCTGTTTATCGCTTCAACAAATGGTCATTAGCAAAGTCTCACCCCATTACGAGTGCCGAACGGGTTGCGTGAGCGTTCATGGGCGGGTGGGTCCCAAGCTATGGTGTTACAACGAATGTGACCACTGGTAGAATCACATAATTCCAGTCAGCGCTGTCCACAGATTTCAACCGGTTACTCAGTGTCAACCACATCAAAACCGCCACACACCATCCGGCGGCAAATGGCCTAGTCAAACGCTTCCATTGTCACCTAAAGGCCATTTTATAAGTCCAACTAGACTCCAACCACTGGGGTGATCCCTTGTCCTTCGTCGCGCTTGAAGACCGATCGATTGTGAAAGAAGACGTTGGTTGAACGATCGCAGGATTAGTTTGCAGCATGATACTTCGCCTCCCTGGTAATCTGTTTTGCGAGTCGCACGCCGGCCAATCTAATTTTGACGCTACCACCTTTGTGCGACAGTTGAAGTTATTCTTGACGAAAATCCGGCCCAAGCCTACCAGGCTGAACAGACAGGATCAAAAGCATTCTAATCTAGACTCTTGTGGTTTTGTTTTGTTTAGGTCAACGCTGGTAAGGGCCCTCTTCAAAAGCTATACTCCGCACCACTTCCCTTGATTAGGCGATCCTTCTAGTCCTTTGTGATTAATCGCGACGGATCTCACTGTAGAGTGAGCATTGATAGACTCAAAGCTGCTCATGCCTGACCCCACTAAGACCCTCCCATTGCCTCTGAGTTTGATCCTAGTCACAGTGACTCGCAGTCCATGCAGCTCATGTGTAACGAACAACCCCTGTTGATCTTGAACGCATTCGCTCGGGCCAAGCGGTCAGATAGCCGGCGGTTTCTAAAGAGAATTTTGCTTAGAAATTTATTATTCATATTGGGCGGTTACTGTTGATCCCGAAAGTCTAGTGATTGTTCGTGCAACGCTTAGTCCTCTCACAACGTCTTTCGATAGGCTGGATCCACGATAGTTGCATCTGCAAGTAACGAGCGTCTATAAATTCCAAGCCCGTCGACCAACCGATTCGGATCCAGAAAGAAAGCTGGTCGTATTGAGGAGTTTCTTATTAACAAGGTGCTAATGTTCAAAAACAATACGGTAAGTCGAACAGTGGAAGACAACAATAAGCCTCGGTATTGAATCCACCAAATATACAAGTTTCGAGATTAA
>QNGE01010146.1:0-10940 GCA_008508345.1 Paragonimus westermani
GTCATAGGGTCCATCAGACAAACGTCTTCCGTGTGTTGGTAAACCATCATAAACTCGTCCTCCTGAAGTTGCCAGAGACCCTGCGGGCCTTCTTTATGTAAGCGTTATCCACCTTGAATCTCCATTTATCCTGGTTATGATCAACGGCAGACAACTGTGTGTATGGACCTAGTTCATGAGCCTAATTTATTTAGTTTGCGCGTCACTGATTTTTCGTGTTGCAGCTGACGAGAACAAAAAAGACATTATCAACTTGCGGTTAGTTGATTTTGTTTTAGGGCGGACAAAATCACCACTTCTTGTATTTACGTGAAGGGAATTTTACTGTCCGATGTGAGCACAAACTGAGGTGTAACTGCGTCTGACATAATCCGACGCAAGCGGAAAACGACACAAAATTATATTCATTGAATAACTCATGCAATTGTTCGACTTCTGTAACATGTAATATGAAACAATTAAATGTCTCCTGAATGTGAACAACTTTGCTCTATTTATGACGCTCCTTATTTCGAAGACGGCAAGTCCAACGAGAGTTATTGGTCCTACCAGTGCTCCAGTGAGAGCCTTCAACTAAACTGTCATGCATATTTGAATCCAGATAATTTTGTGGTTTGTTCTCTATGCTGTCGTTTGAAGTCCTGCGAAAGTGAGCGTTTCGGTCCCACGACTTCATCAGCGTTGTATGCGGTCTTCCATCAATGCGGCTTCCCAACCTGAAGCTGCTCTTATGGTTTGAATTGCGGAACTGAGCAGTAGCAATAGCTGCTTCCAAAGAACCGGCACATTTGATCCACCTATGAGAGGGTACTCGGGCTGGGATTACAGCTGCTCGTTAAAGTTACAAAGTACTGTTTGTGTCCGCAGCGCAAGGATAAATTTACGATTATGTTGATTATGTCTCCATGTCAACATGTGAACATATCCCCGTTCCACAGTCCCGAGATGTACAGGGTGAAAGTGCTTCAGTGATTGTGCTTTCAGCATCTAATTGTCATAAAATGGAGAATCTGGAAAAAGACGGCCTTCTGGTAGCTTTCAAAGGGAAATTCATTTTCTTCAACGGTTTTGCTGGTCGAACGTCAATCTTTGAAGATCCACATGTGAACCTGAATCTCGCGTCTGATGGATCTAACATTCAGATATTTCCGGTTGCGGAAACTCATTTGTTACAAATCATATGTGTCAACACCAGCTGTATTAACCTTATCCACAATGGCGAATTTGTAGTGCACATACTGTTAATCGTAATCTCAAAAGCAGTTGAAGCAGAGCACAATGAAATATAAGGATCACAGTATTGTACGATGTACAACAGTACTTTTAATTACGCAATTAGATGGGCGTATAGAATGTGTGAAATGAGTTCCAGTGCAATCACCACAGGTAGACACACGTCGTGTAAAACGGAAAAACGGTGAAGTAATCTTCCGTGATGTTTTCAGCAGTGAACTTGAGACGCTGGATCTTCCGAGGGCTGAAGATTGTACAACTCATCTGATATAAACCATTGTTCTACTTACATGTTTTTGTAATAAACGGAGTTACTTGTGACATGTGTTTAACATTTGAGTTTACCGCAGCTAATTGCCACGTTTGTGGTTTATCTTAGTGGATATTCTGTTTCACTCGCTTTATCACCTACGTTTTTCAGCTGGAACGTCACTCAATAACTGTCACTGTCCATGAATTAACTGACACATGAGGATAATCGTAATTTTACTCGATCAGTGGACGCGGTCCGAATTAAGAGTTCCTAAATGACGTTCTGTATGACAACAAAAGAACCTCACTAACGTCCATTGCTCACATTCTCTCGCTTAGCTTTAAATTAGTTTGCAGCATTCACAACTGGGAATAGGAGTAATCCCGGTGCGAAATGTCTCATGACGAAATGTCCCACGAATGTGTCGTGTCGGAGATGAATTTCACGGTGGCGTCTTGCGGAAATTTAAGACTACGCAGAAATACATTAACAAAAATATACACGTTTGGAGATCGTCAACACGGCTGTCTGCAAGGAAACCAGTGTGTAACAGCGATAGTAATTTGTTGTTTTCTAACGAGTTCTCTACTTCCGCAAAAAAGAGACAACTCAAAAATCCGATTTTTCCGTGCAGAACCAAGGAGGTCACAAGTGGCTCAAACGGAGTCAATCACGCATGTAGTAGAGACACCGCATGCTGAAGACGCACCAGATAAACATGAGTAGAACCCATGCAGAATGCTGATGCACACAATCTCTAACACCTTATCGGAATCCGCAGAAGTGGCTTAAGTAGAAAATAAATTTAAACTCGAAGTGCATGCACATTTTCATGAAATGGAGTTGAATGAATCGTCGTTGGCTGAAATGATTATGGCAAAGACAGAATAAAGTACCAATTTGGAAACGGCTGTACACAAACTGTTGAAGATCAAGTTGCGTTCCAACAATTGCTGAATTTTCACATTGTAAGATATACTAGACATGATAAAGCAAAAACGTCAGAACAAATAACCGGCTGGTGGCATGTTTATTCGACCATCCTGTCACCGTAACAGATGCGAAAAGATGTCTATGCATACCAACCACCAAAAATGGCTTGTGCTGCACCGCCCGTGGTTCCACTCGCACATGGTGTATCTAATGTGGACTTGAAAGAATAAGATCAAGAGGCGTGTGTATGGATGTGTTTGTGGTCGTGTCAGCCATTTCGGGCTAGCCAAGTGGCAGGCGTGTAAGATATAAGGCGGTTATCTCTCGGAAACGAAAAGCAGAGAGATCCCAATGGTGGGGTCTGAGCTGAAGTTTAAGGTATTGAAAAAATCTAGGCTAAAAGTAATTCATCATGGGAAGACATATTATTCCACTCTAACCGGGATTTGGAAGAGAAGCAAAAAATTAACATAACGCTGAAGACAAAAGAAAACTTTTATCAGACAACAAGGCTGAAAGAAAAGTAAGGTAGATCACCCTAGTCCAGATTTCTAAAACAGAGAGTGGGTGATTTAACAAACGACGGTGGTCGTTGATTGATACAAACGAAAAAGACGAAAACAACCGAAACAAATCACTCGTTTCAATTTTGGTTCCAGTTGCATATCACTTATTCATTGTAAAGAGATAATAGAAGAAACGATCAGCGTATTCTTGACCGCATTCATCGGAACATAGTCATGTCATCACCACCTGCAGCGCCTATAGTTCTACCGAGCACCACTCGCTCACCTGTCGTCCACTGGTCTTTCGGATACCCGTCCGCATCGCAATACTCCAGGCACTCTGGTTAAAGTTTAAATCATCCCAAAATCTAAAATCAACGATGCATTCCAAAGGACCAATTTGGATAACATACTAGAGTTGCAGCTTCTGGTCAACGGAATTTTGCTTGCCCATTTTCATCTACCAGTACAACAGCTGTTTTGGGACCTGTTGGTTTCTCATTCCGCTGACTTGTCCTAGCCAGTCAACAACCGTACACAAACGTATGTACACACATTGCGCATCTTTTAGTGAAGCCATCTGTCACTGAATAACTGGTGCTTCTGTTTTCAGAGACGGTTTTCACTTGTAAATAGTTACGGCCTCAAGATATCCAACTTTCGTTGTATAACATACAAAAGTCCTGTCCCGGGTTTACGTAAGGTCGATATGATAAACGTTGTTCAAACGGTTGCAATGGATCTTCTGATGTTTCCTGACTTCTGATCATGTTGAGACGTGTTTATTAACCCGAATGCTCAGAAAATAATATATGATCGTGTAGGTGTGCCGCTGCACGAAATGACAATGTTTTCTAGCTTACGTCAATCGGTCCAGCATATCAAGTAGGCTCCAAGTTAGTAGAAACGACTAAGTTTTATGGCAATTTAGCAACAAACTATGCATTTTTGTTTAACTGTATACTTTACAACACTAGTAGCCTTTTTCATTGTCATTTCATTGCATATACTGCTGGGTGAAACGGTGATTAAGTTAGCAAGCGCCCAGGTTTGTATTACGCATCTCCAGCCCTGAGTCTTGTTTCATCTGAAAAAGATTTGAGGTTGGCAACAGAAAATGCTGTAAATTGTCTTGCTGACAAACCGTACTTTGAATAATATAAATTGAGGTATTACAGATGGACTCAGGTCAAAAATAATGTGGTTTTCTATACTATCCTATGAAGATTTTCATGGTTCGATGGGACTGAACTACGTGGTCAACCAATACACTAGTGACGTCCATGCCTGCAATAATTTCTTCGAACTAACACAGTTTCAAGTCTTCTGCAACCCTATGAGTGCACTTAAATTTTAACTCAGTAGCTGGAAGTGATATGTCAAGGAATCGAGCGTACTGTGAAACGAATCTACTAGTCTCTGGTTCTCTAAACATTGTTTTTGATGCAGCTATTTAGATAGTTATTTCAACCACGGCCTGAGCAAATTTTGCATACCCTATGCATACTGGACGCAAATTTTAGAAAACAAACTATTGGAAGTGGGAATGAGGATTATGTTTCCAAATACTGTCTAATATGAAGTTGTTAGTGACGTTTGAGAATTATGCAACTTGTTACGAGTGAAGTTGCCCTTTCACCTCATATATCTGAGCGCATTAAGACGTAAGACTTATGACTTACAAAAACGAACCTACCAGTTAAACTCTTGCTCATATCCATCATAAGTAAGCAACAGCTACCTGTACATGTATTTCGTCAATTGTCTCCGGCCAAATGTTTTTCTTATGCCATCTCTGTGTGCGTCAGCACTTTCCTAATTCCCTGTTTGTTCAATCGCATACTTAACATAGTGAGAGGTAACAATTAGTTGACATCAACAACGCAACAAAATTAGGATGAAAAACTCATTGCTTTCTAGATTATAACCTTTTAGCGTTTTCGAATGCACTAGTTAAACGAGTTTTTGTGTTAGACTTTCATCGCTTCAAAGCCGTATCGTACAGTGATCATCAGCCCATTGATCTATACCTAACAATTCACACTCTAACGGTGTAATAGTGGAAGATGATAACTTAGCATACTCTAAACCTTTTCAACTCGCTGAGGACCTGAAACGGTACTGTAACACTCAGTGGTCGGCATCTTCAAGCCTCACCTCTTCGGATACAACTATCTAACTATAGACCACTGCTATTTCATAGACAGCGATGGTCAGGAACAAACACTGGATGAAAATCCTTGAGGGCTGGAGAACTTTTTCGACCGTATAGGAAGACTTCTAATGTAACTACATACACATACGACTCTTCAAATAAAAACTTATCACAGCGGCACACAGGTGTTGCAAGTTGGCAAATGATAACTGAAATTTGGCTGTGATTTGTGATCTTGTCATAACATTGCCCACACAGTCTCTAACCATTCACATAGATATGTGGTCCTGATGAATAAAAATGTATCGAGTTTTTGCTCGTATGTTTCGTTCCACGCTTATGCGTGCATTCGTCTTTCGCTCGTACATGCTCAAATATTTTGCAGAATGTGTTACCGTATGAAATGACGTTTGGGCGAACGGGTTACAAACAAAAACATAGTCTATTTTTGGATAAGCAATATGTAACCCGCACATAACCATAATCTGTCCATCACTTTCTTTTTTGTAGAGATTTTAATGAGCAAAATCAATTGAATAACAGTGCGAAGTCAATTAGGGAATTGCCGGCTTCTAGTCTTCTCAACAAACAAAGTGATGAAGATATCATTTCTGACGAGGATGACAGTATACAATATTGGACAAGTGCTCGCAGCCCCAGAACCTATGAATCTAGTGGCGATTCATTTAGTAGGCAGGTTACGAAAGCTGGCCAGAACATAACAAATTGTTCCAAACTAAAACAGACTTCACCGTTGACCGATTCAGATGAAGAACTGAACGATATTCTGTGCGACTACTCCAATGAAGAATCAGATCGAGCAGACGCAATTGATTTCATGGATTTCGTAGACTTGGAGTGCGACTTGGCCATGTCCCGTTTCGATATTACACCGGTACCATCGCAACCGAATAAATCCTCTCTTGTCTTGATGAGCAAGTGAATTATTGTGGTAATTATTGTTCAGTATAATCGTCCATTTTACTAAAATCCGAGTCTACGCAGGTACGACCGGATCAGTCTACAGGTTTCTGGGTGCCACATTCAATAGCCATTTTAACACTGCTGAAACTACACTTCAGTAATCTTTATTCACACCACACTTAAAGACTGATACGCATCTTCCGTAAACGACATTAAACATCTGTTTCGTATTTCAACTCTCTGTTTGTCCACAACGTTTGTGAATTGTCTCCTGATTGATGTGGTACACAATTCCTAAAATAAACGCAACAGTGACAAGTGTTGTTTTGTTTTTTGATATCTCGAATAACACTGTCTTTTGTTTTAAATTTACATGATGGTTTTGACTATGTTAAGCTGCAATTATCAAATGACAAAAACTTTGCTGGCAAAAGATAGCCTACTTAGAACACGATAAGTAGTCTAATTAGCAATTTATCGTGCAAACAACAATCGAGTCGGCTCCCAATTTTATTTCGCTTGTCCCTTCGTGGGAGTATCATAGTGATAACTGCAACCACCACCACATGCGCCATTGAAGTCATGGGTTGATTTCAGCAGGCAGAGAGAGAGCTCACATAATTATAAATATTCTTACGATGCATATGTTTACACGTCAACAAACTTGAGTATAATACTCAGTGGGTGCCGTCACATTTCAAAGTACATGTACGGCAGATCTTTCAAAGAAACTAATTGCTCAATAAACTGCAACTTGCGAGTGTAAGAATCACGTTTTGATAGAAAGTGAGAACAAAAAATGTACATTTCGCCCCCAGTTTTTGAACGACTTGAGGCCATTTTCAAAAGAATGATGGCTGTTAGGCAACTAGTAGTCTGGTGGCAAAACGACCGACCATCGACCATACCATTTCGAACTTCACCGAACCGATTTCCATATGCCTCACTCACCACCTGTTCAATGTGGGTCAATCTGCACATGCATGCCTAAAGTAAGCAACTAAGCAGACGACTATCATACAGTTTGTTGAATACAAAACCTCAGATGTTAAACTTATGGTCATATACAGTGATTTATTCATCAAACGAAACTATAGCATGTCGCAGTGGTGGCCGACGGTCACTCGCGTATATGATGTGAACAGCCAAGCAAGTAGAAATCACCAGATACGAAACCCAAGGGTTACTAGTTCAAGATAACCGGGATATATTACAAAAACTTGCACGCTTATCTTGCTTACATCCCACTAACCATGTGTATCCCTCGTTACAACCTGAAGTCACCCTAAATTTTAAGTTGAAATTCTAGGTTATGTGGCATGTGAGTTTAAAAGTTGATGAAATCTCACTCACAAATAGTACGAACAGACGTATGTCTGTAATATAAAAACCACCAAACTTCAGGTGAAGGTCAACTACGTACGAAAAAACTGCCTTTCAGTATCATCCAAAAACCTTCACTGATTATGGTGTATGTTTTGCCACCTCATGCTTCTTCAGTAACCCAGTACTATGTATTTTACTCCAAATTAGCTCTTTGAAGTAAAAAGTAGGTCACTGTACCAGACCGTTCCGGACTGCCTTAAATGTTACATACATTATGACTGCATGTTTCCAGTCGACTCGGTGGCCAACATTTTCCAGCATACCCTGCCCTATAGGAACAACAGAGTGATTAAATACAAAATAAGGCGATGCTGCCGGGCCCTGAGTCTCTGGAATTACTGCAAAAGATGAGCCTAGAAGCAAACGACAGCCTTGGCCATATAGCGTAAAAAATAATCTTCAGGGCTATGCCGTGTACTCTGGTCAGTGATACACTTGATTTTTCATCCTTGTACGAAGGTTTACGTAGATCGTTTTATGTCAGATAAAAGATACACCGCATTGCAGCTGATTTCGTTGCATATTGCAGGCTAAAAAAGTGTTGGGACATGCATTTGTAGGAAACGTTTAAAACGAAACAAATTTGAAATTTCTCCTCAAAACTCCGAAAAGAATAACAGTCCATAGGAGTTAGGGGAGCTTAACCAAATTGTACAGGCCAGTTGTGACAAATCAAGATTATCTTTGCAATCTGTTCATAAGTGAAATTAAACGGAACAATTTGCAACTAATTCTTAATGATCTTTTGAAGCTAGCAGTCAAAAAATACATCAGGCTTTCGTGCGCAATCGAACTTCGTGCCGTTATGCAGGGATCGCACTTTCGAGCTCTGCATTTCCTAATGTCTTACCATCGAGTTAGAGGACTATTGAGGGGCAAGAAGATACGAGCTGGAAACGATGAAATTATGAGTCGGTAAGTTGCCTCTATTTGTCTATCATACATTCAGTGTGTTATTGCTAGAATGGCGGTCTTGAACTAATCGAGACTCATTTATTGCCTACGATATTATTCTCGTTATCTTGTTGCTTTGGAAGATTCTTTGTTGGTGACTTGGTTGACGTTGCTCACCGTCATCAATCACTACAAAATTAGTGGCTACCGCTGCTGATTAACTATTACGAAGACGAGAAATAGGACAGTTTGAAGTAGGGACGAGAAGACAAGGAAGTTTGATTTAAAAAACTCAACTTGTTAGAAGAATTTAATGATGAACACTACAGTTTGTGAGCTTGACTCCTGGTCACTATCCGGGTAACTTCCACAAAAACCAATCTGTAAATCGCAAGGTAAATGTTTCGAATACTGAAACGTCCATGTACTCAGGAATTCGAACCCAACATACATGTCCAAATGGAGAATTTGGATGTAAGCTGTTTTCCTCTGATTTGTCTATTCGGCGATAAGATTAAGATCATTTCATCCACCAGGTTACACTACCAAAATGTGATTGCACTACAACATAACACTTCTTAGAGGTGTGGCATCCAATCCGACCCTGTATTAGACAGTAAAAACATAATGTGAAATACGGCGTGTTGATAAGTTTCACAACAGTATGCAATAAACGGAAGTGTAGATCAGATCTCATCTGACTTTGTTGACACATGCTTAATGACAACTCTCAGATTCGGATCAGCTCTAACGCTATCATCTGCCCAAACCTACGCTGTCTGTAAATTTTCCTCAGTGATACCTTTCACAGTAGACTCTTTATTTTACGTCCCTTACCTGAACGATTGTAGTCTCAACAGTTCAATGCATGAACCGGTTGAAAAGCTCCACACTTTTATCAACTAACAGTAGATGTCTATAGCTACAACAATCTTGGTGAACCAATTTACATTCTGCAACTACATCATATACTCCACAGTTATTGGCGCGGTGGCAAGAATATTCGATTGCAGTAGACAGTCCTTCAGTAATTTGTCCGCAATAAAACTGAACAAAACAGTACCGAACTATCAATCTGTTGACGATAAATTTGTTAGACGGTTCCGTTAGACTCTCCTAAGATAAAGATTGAATAAACACCTCTTGACACATTGAATTCAACACACCGTTTTAGTTGAGCTAAACCAAAATATGTACAAACGACAGCCGACTAGCTGGTCCAGAAGGCAACAAACATGAAAACACGTTCAGTGCATCCTAGTTCTGTCTGTTCCCATCTACTTTCTGTCTACTTAATTGTAATGAATCCAGCAAGTACGGTAAACACCATAACCCTAATTGTAGCTGGGATTAATATGATCGTTCGGTGAATAGTACAAAGGAAGTAAATCAGGTTATTTGCATGTTGACCATTATAGGTTGGATGTCTTTTGGTCTGAGGCAGAAAGGTTGAAAACCGTTGAAAAGAAGGCCGTTAGTTAATGATTTGAATGTTATCTTTTTATGGCTGTGGTAGTATAAAGATGTTTATTGCCCTGAGTGAAATTTGATCATCTACTTACAAGATACAATCTCTCCGGAGTGTTCTATAAACCTGCGGATTCTTATGTATTAGCCTCATTTCTTTCCGTTCATCCGACCTTAATCCTTAGCTTGCTACTTCAATCATTGTTGCAGANTTGCAGAACAATTGTTCAACATTGTCAGTCACGGACGTACTGCCATAGTATAGGTAGTGAAGACAACATTCCTCTAACAAGCTATCTGTGACGTGTTTTCTGTTAGTTGATCAAAAAGAAAACCGGTACTTAACTCCTAGAATATATCAAAGTTTTCGATTGGGTCGATGGCAACCTACATCAGTGGAGCTGACTTCTAATATAGTCCTGCTTCTGAAATGGCCCTCTTCACACCTGAGGAACTTTCGCTACCTTTGGTAATCGAATAAACGAGGTGCACAGTTGCCTTCTATTTCGATGCCTCGAAAGGAAACATGGTTCATCCGACACTTTTATTCAGCTCACCAGTTTGCTGTACCAACAGCAGTGATGTATTGCTAGACAGCGGTGCAGGTCCCACGTATGTTGGCAACTCTCGTCAGAGACATAAGCCTTGGATATGCTGAGCGATTATCATTTAATCACAGTTCATTTGTTCGTAAGGAAAACTGAATTTTACAGAGGTTGTGTAATATGGATCTAAATGTTATAGGACTTGCCTTTATCGTTCCCCTTAGTCATCCGCCGATTTCCGACTTCAGACTAGTTTGGTAGAGGGCTATTTCTACAGAATTAGGCCACCAGCGTTAAAAAGTTGAACAACCAAAATCTACCATTATTTGTTTCCACAAACTGTTAAACCAGTTTTACTATTGAGTTCACCACTGTTTTATTGTCAGTTGCAACATATATCACTGAAGTGAGTGCACTAGCAAAGATTAGTTTAAATGTGATTTGAAGTTCAGAGGGCCCCTGAACATGGTATATTCAAGGAAGAAGAGATTGGACCGTAACAACAAGGACAATCAAAGCGTGATGGTATATTCAGATCACAAAGACAAACTAGACTGGAGTTGACAGTAAGGCGGTTATAGTCGTTGGTTTATTCACCGCACTTCCGATCGAAGAAACTCAATAGAAATACACAACCCGAAAAA
>QNGE01010147.1:0-10939 GCA_008508345.1 Paragonimus westermani
CAGACACCGATCTCATCAGTTTGTACTTCATTTATTCAGTGTGTGAAATCACACTGCGCCAATGATTTTCTATATGGCGTTTGACCATTAATATTGTAGGAGAACGAAGAGTCGGCCGGGTCGTCGAGTACATATCCGAATGCGGGTCAGATATGTAACACAGTAGATTCATTGCAAAATGTAAACAACCAGCATCTTCAGGTCTTCTGGTCTTCTTATCTGTTTCATAAATAACATCTACAACTTACTTTGGGTTAAAGAGAAGCCATTTCCATTCACCAAATCTGCGGACGATTTTCTCTGTGACAACTTGAATATCTCGGATACGGAATGAACATATTTCGAATAGAGTTTCACTTAGTTCAACCGCATTTTTGCTCTGTAACATGCATGGTGATTTAATTAGTAGCTCGTCACAATTATTTGATACCATATGACTAGATTTGGGGGGCCTACCTGGTGAACCCTGACTACACGACTTTTTCGTATACTGACTGACAACCAAGCTAATTTACCACGCGGTGTATGATTAATAAGTCTCCAGGATCTGACGAGATGAATTTGCACTGCTTCCTCAAATACTTATGACTTCAGTAACCTATGGCTCACACACAGACTAAGTTAAACGACGAAAATTAAATAGCTCTCAGATAAGTTGTTATCTTCCAATAGTCTGTCTGCTTTGTTATTAAAAATACCGGTACTACACACGATACCATATCGCATGAAGCGAACTCTTCCAACAGACACAGCGTACAGGAAAAATTCCTGTCTTTCTGTTTGAGCTTCTTATGTTGTAATTTTATATTGTACGCCTATAAACCTAATATATTCGATTTTGATCTTAAGATACAGGAACCATTGCTTGCTACAACTGTTTATAAACTCCGTCAGTTGTCCCTAAATCTAATTAGTCTGGTTTTTTCTACTGGTCTGCAAGCGTAGTTCAATGCACTTACCTTTCTGTCGTCTATGTGACTCATTCAAAACCGCCTACAGTAGGTAGTCTATAGTTCGTATTCGTATGGTCCAGTTGTGCTTGTGAGTAGCCAATCACAAACATACTACTAGCTTTTCTTGCTGTTTCCTATTTCAAACCGCACTCCATCCCTCCTACCCCACCCCCGGCGTGAACTGCTTTACTTAAGTGACTTCCAGTAACAGCCATCTGTAATGCAATAGCCGTGTGATCCCTTCCTATTTTCCCAGTCCGTATCAACTTTACTCTAAGAAGCTATTATCCAAACACCTTCTAATGTGCATGTTTTGTGTGTGTGTGAGTTGATGTGCAAACGCGAACGGATGCTGGGATTAACATACTCGACTGTGAACACAATCCAGCATTGCAGTAAATTATGTTTGTTTGGCGCTGATGAAGCGTCGGAAGTATACGCCTGTCAATAACCCAAAGCGGATATTCAGTTTGTTCTGCAGATTTTCAGGGTCAGCAAAGATAGTTCTTTGATTTCCAATCCATCTAGTAGCTGGGGTCCATGTTACTGGTTTTCGGATGAATTTAAGTCTTTAGCTTCGTAACAGTAATCATTGAATAGGGTCCAATTTTACTAACTGATTGCATTGAAAAAACGTAATCCAGAGATACCTAAACACTTTTATTTACACCTAGGTCTATGTTGATTGTCTGAAGTGAAGCAAGGTCAGCTATAAGTGCGGAAAATTATAAGCAATTCTAAAAGTCAGAGAAACTTTACGTATCCGGAGAACAAAACAGGAGCCACACCGTAAACTCTCATGCTCCCCAGTACGGAGCAAACGACTGTTGGTGAGAAGAACAACTGGAAGAGCCAAGTTGCCTGAAACTTCTACTTAGTCCTGAGCACAGTCGTGTGGTCTACTGAATAGGTCAGTTATTAGTGATATGTCAAATGAATCGATTGCTTCACTTTACAAAGTAGCTGTCTGAATAAATCAATCTTACGGAAACAGTTCTCTTTACGGTATCGCGTTAATGGAGATTTCTAAAACTTACGTCTAATTGGCCGTGGCACGCACATACAGCACTGACCTTGTTTATGTCGCCTATCTAGAAAAAATGTATGAACATTCTACTGTTCTTTCCGGGTGAGGTGAAGGTCGTTAACTGACTGATGGCAGAACTACTTAACTTGCCATATCTCTAATGCATATCTGTCCAAAATCATCACACGGTGCATAATGATTCTTATCCGATCCAGTCGTTGATAGATAAAACTGGCTATCTAGACGCTGAACACAAAAATTAAAGTCTTTGCAACTGTCAAGCTTTTGGCTAAAGTACATGATCTTTCGATGGAAACTTTAGCGTGACAGCAATATTAGGATTAACAGATTAATTAGGAACTTCGAGAAAGTCATCTGAGAAACATGCAGGTGTATATTTCAGTCGTTTCACTTAGTGTTTAATCCCCAACATACTGATTCAAAAGTACATGAAAAGATGTACTAGACGAATATTTAAATGGCGAAAGGAGGACAAGAAAACAGCGAGTTAATTTCACTTCCCGTGCCATTTCCAAACACAAACGAATAAACATTAGGAAATAGTTTTACACAACTTACTGGACTTTAGCCAAACAAGCTGTTGCAATTGCTAGATAGATGTGGGGTCCGTCTTCGTGAACAACAGAGTCGTACAGCGTCACACTAGCAAGACTCGCAAAATTCAGCTTGCATGGGGATCAACTGCTGAGTGCAGATGCGTCTAAGTTGAGTCAATTTCACCGATCCAGAGGGGGGCGAAATTAAACCAGCTGTCAGACTTGAGTTTATTTTTCGGATTACTTGAAAATCGCGCCCTGTGCAGCATGTTTAACTTACCTGCCGTTCGATTTAAATTACGACATAACTGCGGTTGTTGACCCCGTTGCAATTTGTTTAATAAAAGACTCTTTTTTACACCTTGGCCTGGTGAACAATACTTTATTTTACGTTCGCCTGAGTTTATACTTAGGATAATTCTGAAGGTCAGAATGTCTAGTTCGACTAAACCTCGTAGTTTTCTAACAGGTTTCCGGACTGTAAAGCAATCACATCTGACTGTACGGCTCAGAAGTGAATCCTATGTAGGACTAGTGTGAGTCGAAGTCTCCATAAACATTCTCAACTTAATTCTAGTTTTAGGATTCATCGGTGTATCATCTACGTATTTCTTGCAACCCACTCGGTTCACTGCTGCTGATTTTGCGTAAGAACCATATTTTAGTTTTGGGCTCAGTGTACTGTCCAGTGTGTTCCGGCATCATAATCTTCAATACAAACTACTGAAGCCGCTTCAACTCACATATATCTGTTTACATTTGAGTGTAGATCAATTTACGGAGGAAGCATCGGACTGAGCTTGATCTCCTTAATTATGGATCATGTCCTTGAAAAGGTGTAAAAATCTGTGTTGCTGGAGTGTGACAATGCTAGCATAACACACATAACTGTAGTTCTCAATCGCTGCGTAATTCCTTACCTCCAATCACGTTATCAACCCACTGTTTGCATCAAGCACAAACTGGGTTGATATCGTGATCGGAGGTAATCTGTGTAATTTTCATGGACTACCCCGAAGTTTTACCGAAACTGTCTAAACGGCTTACTCGAGCAAGCCTTTTACCCTGAATGAAATAGTTGTAAACCTAAAACGGATATGAACCGAAAGTTCAACCACCTTCTTAGTTGACTGACACTGCAACTTCCTAATGCTATGTCAGCACATGATAATTGCAACTATCATGATTCGGTTGGAAATTCGTCAACTTTCTGAAAGGACCTTACTGTTTTTCAGCTTCCGATTTTTTCTTCACAACGAAATAATTTTGACCGACAGAAAACACGCAATCACAAATTTCACCACTAAATGAACGTTTCCAATGCGAAAAACACCAACAGCTTATAGCCAACCAAATAACAAATACGTATTAGTGTCTACTCTATCAATCTCATTACAGGTTTGAATGACACTACAACCAAATTGGAGGAGTTAAATAGGTATAGGAGCTAGTTAGCCGACAACATGAAACGAATTAAACGGATATGTTAAGCTAGTGAATTTCATTAAAGTTATTGACCATTGTTTGATGTGTTTTCGAATGAAGTGTTACATTGTGTTTAGCGAACTGAGCTCAGACAATGAAGTCACCTTCGAATTTACTAATACATTCATTTCTCATCTCAGTCTATCTCTTCTTGAGACATCCGTATAATAAGTGAAAGATTTCTACAGCTACTTCTTTGGGTACTCCCAAAAATTATAAGTTTACTTCTGTTGGTTCTGACTATCATTTATGCTTCGACTACCAGCCTGATATCGACCTTGGAGTGTGGGCAACGAAAGCGTTAGAGCGTATGTGCGCAGGCAGAATGTAGGCCGCACGCATACAGTCAGCTGGTTGTGACAGATCGTCAGTTCGCATGAGCTTGTGTGATGTGTTGCATTGACAGTGTTTTGCTCAGAACTCTCGAGAACGGGAAAAACGTTATTTCTTAAGGTTGAGTTGTTGTAAATGCTAATGAAATCCATTCAGAGGGACGCTATTGCGTATTCCTTCATAAACTCGATCGTGTGCAGTAATCATTACGGTAACGGGCAGTAGACAGAGAAGGAGCAACTGCTACATTACCCAAGGGGATTTGGGAAGTTTTACACACTACATTCAGTAACTGTGACAGAAAGGTTTGGTTTACAGGGTTGACGCTAATTACACCAAAAGCGAGTTCATACCTGTGTGAAAATGCATTCTCTGGTTTGCCTCTGAGCAGTTGTATTCAACATGATTATTCCTCTTCTGGAAAATAACAGCAACAGAATACAACATTTTATCAGTAGACACGTTGTGAATAATTGAAGTGAACAGAGGTAGAATAAGACATGTCAAATACTTTCTGTCGATAGGTAAAACAAGGCAACAGAGTAGTGGTTCGGTCCACCCCATCGAGGGAATTTTGACTAGACCAGACAATTCGGATCATCAACGCACATACATCAAATCACCACTGATTGCCAATCTGCTGTGGGGCAGTTCACAACTGTCAGCTGACTGTAAATAGTCGCTTGATTGTAGACAACCATCTGCTTCTAATCCACACAAAGCTACTTTCATTGTCAACAGTGCCCTCTTCTATTAGTCCCGGACAGTATCCCAGATTCCTCCTCATGTGGAAAGTTGCTCACTGGAACGTAATAAGCCAACTGTATTGATTAAACTAAATTGGGACCTGTAGCTTATATTGGCAACGTTTTGGGACTAGATAGTTTGTGAGTGCTGTTTAATGAACAGAAGAATGTGAAAACAAATTCTTATGTCTAGGCGGTTTTATACTATTGTGCTTTGGTTATCCTGCAACAGATGGTGAGTGGCATACAGGTCATTCTCGATTATGGCTAGTGGCCTTGTATTTGATTATATTATTAGACACGTTAGCAGACTAATTTGTTCAGTTTGTTTTCAGCTACTTGCCAAACCTTACGTGGTTCCGATGTTCAGGCGCTCACTCACAGGATGAGCAACTTTTTAATAAGTTGGACGTTGTCAAATATGGATAGAATTCACCCAAATGCCACCAAGTAGGACGGACCTACAACTTCTGATCTATTTGACTACTCAGTGTCAACCTTTCACCTTGACTGTGCCTTGCTTCCTCATGGTTGCTTTAAATTTCCAATCAGTAACTCACTGATACCAGACAAAATGCTGCTGACGTTTGGTAGGAGTGACGTTAACTTGTCTTTGTTATGCTTGTGTTTTGTTGTTTTGCGTTTGTTCTTGAAGCAACTGTGTTAACCGCTACACCACTGACTCCACGTATTGTCATATGCAAACGTTCAGCTGCATTTGGAACAATATTCGCCTGACCGGAGTTCAAACCTTGGCAGTAGTAAGTATCTGAGATACTGACGAGGTCTGACAAGAGCAAAACTCGGACAAACTGGTTCCTTTCGAAAGAATTTGATTGGTATATGTAAATCACCGAGGAAGCTGTGACCAATTATAAGTGATGTTCGCCTGATATCAAAGGTCAAGGCTTAGCATAAAATTATCATTTTATTAGAGAAAACAGAACACGGTTAACATGGTTACTATTGTTGTACAATGAAATCTACTGATCGAACTAGCACACTCCTATCCAAACAGACTAAACGTCATCATTCTGCTATGATTCGAACCAGAATCACACAGTCAGTTATTGGATGAATCATGTCACGCGTCGTTGGCAATAGTCATCTAGTGGATGTGTTCAAGACTTTGGTTGATCAATAAGGCTACTGTTAATCAGTCCCAATCAATAAAGCAGGGAATTTTGACAACGGAGAAATTCATCGTTCTCATATTTTCAAACCAGGTGAGTTTTTCATATAACCAATTATCTCAGGCCCTATAACCACCCTTTCCTGGATAGATCCATGTACCGAGGTCACACAGACATGCAAACTCGGTTACCGGACTTGGAATTTTTGTGTGAGTGATTACTTCAGTTAACCTTGAAACCACCCAATACTTGTAGATTTCGCATTCCTGTGAACTTTTCGGTCGACTCACTAAAAAGGGAAGACCGACTTGACCAATCAGACATCCCAGCTCATTTCTATTTTCTTTTAAGATCGACCGGTTTAATAATCATACCAAATCATGTTTGCCTTATTCGGTTTCTGTCAACAGTTCAATTTTCCCAGTATATAGAACGGAGTGCATTTGCTTAACCCATAGAACTCTACAATTTGTCTAAATATGTGATTAAGCAGTATTTATCTGCAAAGTAGCATATTAAACAGTACTGAATTTGTGGCTTGTTTTTGACAAAATGTTTGTTATCCTCCCACGCCCTTCACATAATTAGGACGGATGAAAATGTGTGAAATGGTTTTATGGCAAAATGCCCTTTTCTAGACTATCCTAGTCCAGTAATTCAAAGGAACTCAATAGCTGAATTCTATGCATGTAATCACAAATATTTGAAATGTACTGTGCCTCCCTAAAATCGTCTGGTTGTTTGGTATCTGTACCAGTAAGAAAGTATAGGGTGTGCAAGTTAACTGGGTGTCCTACTGCATCTTTGCGGATAGAGATTATCGGTTGTATTCAAGATGAACTAGGTAGAAATGGTCAGTTTTCGGAGCATCAAGCACAAAAGCGTATTTCTATAAACTCGATACTTCCAATCCAACAATGAAAAGTGATGATAGAAAGTGCTAGTTTTAATGGACTTTTTCACCTTCTACCTACTCTGTTTGCTCCAACTAATTTTTTTGAACTCATTTACTTGGGGAATTTTGAGGGGTGCTGCAATAGGTTTCACCAAATCATTCACGAAACATCTTATTTTAAAATCTGACTGCCACAGGATTAGCTCAGTTGTTTAATCAAGAGTGGAAAACAGCTGATAAGCGCTTCTCACATAGAGGAAGGTTATACCGTGTTGCCAACATTATTTACCTCGTAGTCACTTCACTGTACGTTACAAATATTAATCGACTGGAATGGGAACGAGTCGCGTATAAATGATCGACAAATATTTTCGCATGCTTAATAGAATTATTGTACCAGGATTCGTAGCGACAAGCGGTTGTCAAATCAATTCAAGTTGATTGGTAGCCTAAGGAGAATTGGTACACATCTAAATTGATGACTCCGAACTCGTGGACTTACAGTGAGCACATAGTGACCAGCGGCATTAATTTGTCAAACAGCCTATTTCTTTATCGATTATCTATCTCATAAAATCTGCCTATTTGGTTGGGCAAATCGTAGGTTGAGTTCTGTCATCTTTTAGCTAATTTATCACTTTTAAATAGCAAACAGTTGTTAAGAAATTTGGTTACCTTTGCAGGGGACAAAGAATTTAACAGTTCACAACTACGAATGCAACAATTAGCACTAAGTGATAACTATTTTAGCTGATTCAATTGTTTTTGTGCGTTTTCTTAGTCAAATTCGAAATTGTGTTGTAAACAACCTCTGAGTTTGCTTGAAATCTTAACAAAAGCAAGCACGTGACAGTTGCTGACATTTTATTCACTGTACACCACTTCTCCTAATCAATCCAAAGATTATCGTCGAAGTTGGCACCTACTATCACGTCGAGTTAATTTAGTTAGGCAGTTCCTAGATAGAGTCATCCGTACCACTTGTTGTTGTAAGGCTTCTACCAGTGATCTTTTCCTCAAATTGGTCGTCAAAATTGCCTATACGCACTTCTTTAGTTATCATTGATAAACGATAACCAGCCCCAACTATGGCTACCTATTCAGGCCAAGGTTCGACCTAATCACACCGTCCACCGAAATACTGATGTGATCTCACGTCACGTTTCAACCATCCCGAACAATCACGTGTGATGTTTTAATTAATGAAGCACTAATTCGATTACTGTCAGTTCTACTAATCACCGGTCATAGTTTTATAAACGTGGTTCACGCCATTGGTTACCGAATAATTGACGAAATTCAGTCAACCTATACGCATCTCTGTATCATTCGGTCCCTTCACAGTTTAACTGCGTACACGCTAATAGTAACAATTCAAAATTGCGAGATGTTACGAGCTGATATATACATTACATAAACACACCTGATGACGCCTTCCACCCCTTCTACCACACATGCAAACATATTTAGGCAAGTTGCTTGATCTAGTAGCATGAAACAGTATGTGTGGATGGTCACAATGGACAGTCAAACCCAAACAGTGGACACTGAATGACAAACCGATTAGTGCATATGTACGTAAAATATTCGGCTGAAATTGGCTGGAGGTGGTCACCAGCAGTTATGATGGGAATTTTATACACCTATGACCGTACGTCTAGCTCGGTTCCGGCAAGACCTAGGCACACATGCACAAGGATTCCGACTTGACAAACACAGCCAGTTGCGTGCACCTGCGAGAATTCATACTACTCTTTGGTAAGCACTCTAACTAGAAGCATTTAGGTCGAGCGCTACCTGGTAGTTTGTAACAACGTTTGTCATCCTGCAATAGCCAGTGACGACAAAGTGTTCGCCATTTCTCTCTGTGTGATGTTGGCGTCAGTCATGACAATAAGCCCGACGGTGGTTGTCAATCATTTCGCCGAAAGTGACTAGGCATTTCGCATGCGCATACGCTTAGTTACTCAACCATTTCCACTATTCCAAATAACGCACAGCTAGCTGAAAATGGTTCGCAGACTAAATTAAGAACAGGCTAAATCCAATTCGGTGTTTGTAGTGCACAACGAGTGGCGCCTCGAAAACTACCATTTACAACTTACTTAATAGCTTCTTGTAATGGCGGTGGAGTAATCAGCGATTTTTAAACAATGTGAGCTGTTTTACTGTTGTTCTCATCAGATTAAGCGAAGAGGCCATAAGACCTCAGTGGTCTCGGTTTAGACATCTAGGAAATACCTTGCTCCCATAATTAACGTACGACCGTAATCACACCAAACGCTTATCTGTTCGCGAACGTTTTAACAGCATATACCTTGACAATGTGGGGTAACGCGAGCAGTATGTGTTTAGTAGGCACAATTCGCTAGTAGCGTACGATCGATTTTATGGTTGTTGTCATTCGAGTGTAATTCCCAGACATATTACTTATGCCGCCATAGCACAGTTCCAGTTAGTGCTCTTAATATTAACAGTGGTTTACGAATTCCACTGAGCCTGAAACACACGGCACACCTGACTCGGAAAAGGGTTACCAACTACAGTGAGACACGTAGAACTTTAACCCTGACGTCACCGTAACTTTGTCAATGTTTTATGAGCTACTCTATTTTACAATCCAAAAGTAGGTCACACACTAGACGGACCCACAAATGTTAACACACTTTCAACGGATTCGAGATTTTGAATATCATTTCCAACCTAAATTCAAGGAGCAACTAAATGATTGTAAAAGATTTCTTGATATGGAATGCAAGCTACAAAATTTAACAAAAGTTACAGCGTGAAATACAAAGGAATCTACTTAGTCGACAATAAGCCTTGAAATGATGGAATGTTATGAAGTTTGTCAGATTTCTCACTAGTAATTTTAAGTTACACGATGATTGCCATCTGTCAGCTTCTTCACGTCTTGTGTGTCGTTAGATGTGCAATTATGTCGAATGAAACAAATTGCATTGGTATAAATAAGTTGGTACCTCCAAACTAGTTCTAGGTCACGTTCACAAAGACACCGGCTGGTGGAAATCAAAAGAACCAGAACAGATAAAACAAAGGCAGCTTTATTGTAGCTCAGAGTTTATGGAATGAAAACAATTCTATAGACCTCTTGGTTAGTCTTCTTTTAAAAAAGAACACTGCACTCGCATTTTGCTCTCATGAGAGCTTGTCAGCGATGTTTATTGTTCTCTCCTACACGAGATTTGAACTGTCGCCACTCTTTTCTGGAAGAAACTGTGTTGAACGCTGGGCCGTTGGTCAAATTATGCATAAATGTGAGGACTATAAACTGTTGCTTATTGTTCAACATATACCAGCTAGAATCCTCTACCACATGGCTTATTAACAGCTTAGATGATTTGTATTCTCTTTCAAACCACAGTCCTCATAATGTTCACTGATACTCGGAAAAACACCAATTACCATTTATGAACCAGCCCATAACTTCTAGTCCCACGAGTTAAACCACTATGTCTCATAGGAAAAGGTTGCTATGATTGTGAATTCATCGGCAAGAATCTCCGTCACTGGTGGTCTATGAGTGTCTTAAAATCCTTTTGGTATAGATCATCAATGGAATGTGGCAAATGCTGTCAACTTTTGACACATACTGAATTTCTGCCTCGTTCATGTTTGTGTGGAATTCAGTTACATTTCTTCCTTATTATTAACTGGAGTACATCGTCCCGCATTATCAGTCGTGTCCGACCACATGGATTACTATGTATACATATATATATATATATTTACAGTAATTGGAAGAGGAGGTACACACTGAGTAGTGAACGATTTATTGTGACGTTTCAA